>LPNX010333297.1:600637-613805 GCA_001517045.1 Pseudotsuga menziesii | reverse complement strand
TATATATATATGATTGAGGTAGTGATGCATGTACTGTAAAGTCTTGTGAGTAATATCAAGTCAAATATTTTCATAGATGCTAGTCTATGGGTCAACGTACTTAGAGCACAAATTTTATGTGATATATTACTAACCATGGTCATTCGAGATGGATAAAGCTATTAAGTCTCCTCTAGATACTGATCACCTCTAGAGTGAATTACTTTAGCGTATGACTATATGGTTAGGGGTAATGTAATATGATCATTGCATGTGAGAATTCTTCTTAGTATAATATGATATGATAGATGATTAAACATAGGCCATGCAATAAGATAAAGAGATAAGCATATTATGAGAGAAAAAGAATTCGAATTTCCCATGTAGATGACTAAGTGAACTCAAGATATAAATATTCAGTTAAATATGAATTCCTCAATCAGTTCTTTAGTTAAAGCATTTGTTGAACTATTAATGATTGACATTCAGTTAAGTAAAGAAGAGATCAATGTTCACCAATCATCAAGATTTAATTAATAATGGTTAATTATGTGATTAAAGAAAGATGGACTAGTTAACTAAAGTGTTTACAGTTTAATTAGACTAATAGAAGACACTTAAGTTAATCAAAGGACAACACTTCAGTTAAGAAAGTGTGTTGCATGTGACACTTGATTTATTGCACTATGAAACTTATGTTAGTCTGTTAACTAAGTTATCAATATTTAGTTCGAGATTGAGGTCACTCCAATGTCAATTAATATCAATGATTTACGGTATGGTGCATCGGTTTTGCATGATGAAGATTCAATGAATGGATTGATTATTCCATAAAGAAAATTCGAAATTGTAATGCATGGGTGGCTAATTCTCATGGAACCATTCACTAGGGTTTTCATGACAGTCATTATGGCTTGTTATTAATATGCTACGCATATGACAAGTTTATGAAAATTGTTATATTAGATCTCTCTTCTCGATTGCTCCATATTCTCTCTTATTGGGCAATCTACTTATGTTGTAAAAGTCATTATCTACAATCCATCTATTATACTCTAAAGAATTGCTCGATTTTTTCATACTTTATGTTATGAGGATTTTCCCCAGGGTACATCTTTTATTGTGGATGAATTATTGTGTGTGATTGAATTGTTAATTGTTACAGGTCCTTGGAATATCATTGATAAAAGTTTTGAATCTCAAGAATCTCTATTATTTCTCAAAATATTAGCATGGTATCATAGCATAGGCATGAAGGATATTATTTTACCCATGAAAACTAAATCCTACGTGGTCTTAAGGAGTTGAGCAAAAGCTTGGATCCATGGCATCAACATCCATCCAACCGAAGGACCGACTTGAATGTACTTCCAACTTCAACACATGGAAGGAAAGGGTGTTAAGAATTATTTATGAGCATGACCTAGATGCCTACGTGATCTAAGTGAGTGAGGATCATTTATCTAATGCAGGTAAACTAAAGAGCAAGTCAATATGCACCTTTCTCGTCACTTTTCAGGAAACAAATTTCATGGAGCATTTCTTATCAATCCATGAGGAACCAACCAGAATTAGCTGAAAACCCACTTCCCAAATGGTCTGATTTAGCTTATTCACAAGCAGATTTCAAAAATTCACAACTATTTGAGAGATACGATCAAGTATTTGAAGATGAAATTTTCAGAATTCGTTTTATGGTTGTCTTTCCAAAACTAGATGAATTGGTTGAACGACCCACGGATATGTGGATTGGATATCATCCTTCTTCAATGGATTTTGTTTCCCCATGCAGAGATTCACTGCCTCCTACATGCACTCAAATTTTCAAAGAGATTGAGACTAAGGGACTCCACTAATCTCTGCAAGGAAGCAGACATCAATAGGGATCCCGCAAAATAATAAAAGATAAGTACTTGTATTTTTTATTATATGTTATTTAGAACTATATGATTTTAAATGTCATTACAGTCATATAGAGATTCGTACTCATACGATTAGGAATTGTGATCATATATGTTGATTGTCTTTCCTTTATTGGAAAATAATAAAATTCATAAATATATGAATATAAAGCATGTGTGATTGATTCATGAGATATGAATGTTGGGTTGCATGATTATTTGATTATCATATGCTTTTATAAAATCATATTTTGTTTCATTACATTTGTATTCTTAGCATTAGGATGATGTTATGGTATAAACACGATTAAAAGCATCTGTTACAATCTTTCTATTTATTGGTAAATAGAAAAAAAAACTCATGTTATGTTTAAATTAAGAGGAATAAGGGGTTGCATAAATATTCATGAGATCTAAATATAAGACTGATATTGAACTGCAAAGAATTACATGAAATATGAATGGGGTTATGTCAACACATTCATTTAACATGTACATAACTTTATGAACCACTCCAAATACATTAAAGTATTCATGTGATTAAAATTAATGAGCTATGGTTATATTGAAACATTGGTTAAAATGTTTTGCATGTCAGTGTGTGTTGTTTGTCATTTTATTGAAATTACTGGATTATGCAAGGTTGCAAATAACTTGATTGAATTTAGCTTGTAGGGAAAAAATATATGCCCTGACCTATAAGTAAAAATGGCATGTATTGAATGAGGAGTAATTCCAATGGCTGATCATGAAAGAGAGCAAGATGTTATGAAGCAAGAAGTTTTTGGTAGTAGATTAGGAGGTTCCTATGTGTTAGGAAGAAGTTAGAATAGAATCCCCAATCCTATTATGAGAGATGTAAAGAATCTTGAAGATAATTAAATTATCTTATTTACATTCATGTGTCAAGAAGAGCTTCATACATAGATGAGAATCAAGTCTCCGTGATGGAGGACCCAGATTATGATTTTGACGTATTGATGGTGACATGGAGTATCTAGATTCGCTAGTTCCTAAAGAACCAGGTAAAACTGGTCAATGTATCTTATGTTAAGACGAGACATGCATGATGCTCATATTCATGTACAAAGCATGTCTTACGGTACCTACTTAGTACGAGTGTATGTGGACTCGGATATGTCTCGGTTAGTGAAATAAAGTTTCAAAGGTATATGGATAACGACTAGTGCATTGATCAAGGAAGATCACATTTGTTTCTCTATATAGAGCATGTTGTAAAGTAGTAAAGCTTTCTAGGTTCCTAGCTAGTTATAGCCAAGACATGGTACAAAAAAGAGAAATACAACTCCAATACATATCTACAAATATGAAATATAGGGCAAACATTCATTCATGGAGCCTAAGTCAAAAGGCTAGTAGTGAATGGACCATGAATAGTTTCTTTTGGATAGATTCTTGAATACAGTTCAATAGCATTGCTATCATTCTTACTAAACCTCTGTACGAGACAAGTTTGGTTGTAGAACAAAAATATTCCTCCAGTTGAAGAGGGAGTATAGATGTGTCTTCACAGGAAGAAGTAGATGAATTCCCCACCAGTTATTCATGGTACATGACATGGGAATACATGATATGTGATATCTTGTGGAGAGAATCCAAATGAGAAGATACATGGTCAAAGTCTCGGAGACTATTGATACTTATGAAGAGTAATAATTCGTACTTTTAGAGAACAATTAACCCTCTTGGAGAGGTTAGAGCCATACAATTGGATTAGTGGGGTACTGTGATATGAAATCACTATGAAAGTGATCAGGCCTTGAATAACATAACAAATAATGGAAAGGTCACAAAGAACTTCTCCAGATAGCAGAAGATTCTTGAAGTCAACAAATGTTGAAGATTGAAAGAAAAGATGATATTTTATTTCTGCATGATATTACACATTTGATGTGTGTTCTTGTATATGATGGATGTGGAATCCATAGTTTCTAGTTTAGAGAAACTATATTCCATATTGGATCCAGATGATGCTACTATATGTAAGTATTTGGTTGGTCTTTGAGCAGACTTGTTGTATTTTATTATTATTATTAAGCATATGTTTGGGTACCTTTGTGGTAAATTAGAATAGGCTCTTTATTGTATTTGATACATGGTAGACCTATTATGCTATCCAACTATTGTTTTAGCCCGAGATAATCTATGTATGTTGTGGCTAGTGCTACCAAAGCTAAAGAGTGGATAGTACTACATAAGTAAGGTGTATCTCAGCTACGACTAACAAAAAATTATTGTGGATAGTACTACCTGTTGAGGAGTAGTCTAGATTGGGAAGCTACCTAATAGGGTGAAATCCTTGAGCCTATAGTGATTAGGTGCTAATAGTCAATATTTCTGGAAAAAACCTATGTATGTTATGATAAAACACATTAAGATGAAGTATCACTTCAATGGAGTCACGGTCATGTAAGTAAAATTCCAGTACATAACTACTGGTGAGAAAATTGAAAATTTGTGGATAAGTCACTATCGGTAATGAAGTTGAGTTACTTTCAAGATAAGATTGGCATGGTAGGAATTTCCTAGTAAAGCAAAGAATGTCTCCCTCGCTGAGAGGGAGTGTTGAATGTGCAACATATGGGGCACTCTCTAGACTTGAGTCATATCAAGTTAGGACTTGTGATTCATATCAAGTCCTATCTATATCCTCATATGATTGAGGTAGTGATGCACGTATTGTAAATTCTTATCAAGTCATACTTATGAGTAATATCAAGTAAAGTATTCTCATAGACATTACCCTATGAGATAGACCTTCAGTTTTGGATTTTTGTGAGTAATATCAAGAAAAAAGTCTTGTGAGTAATATCAAGATTGTAGACTTGTGTGTAATATCAAGCCAAACTTGTGACTAATATCAAGTCAAATATTCTCATAGATGTTAGTCTGTGGGATGGAGTGCTTAGAGCACAAATTTTATGTGATATTTTATTAACCATGGTTATTCGAGATGGATAAAGATATTAAGTCTCCTCTAGAAACTGGTCACCTCTAGAGTGAATTACGTTATCATATGAATATATGGACAGGGGTGATATAATATGA
The DNA here is from genome assembly GCA_001517045.1 of Pseudotsuga menziesii. Lineage (NCBI taxonomy): Eukaryota > Viridiplantae > Streptophyta > Pinopsida > Pinales > Pinaceae > Pseudotsuga > Pseudotsuga menziesii. The sequence goes on along the minus strand of LPNX010333297.1, from coordinate 608,856 downwards.
TTATAGCATGTGAGAATTATTCTAAGTATAATACAATATGATAGATGATTAAACATAGACCATGTAGTAAGATAAAAAATATAAGCAATAAAGAGATTATTCGAGAAATAGAATTTGAATTTCCCATGTAGATGAATAAGTGAACTCAATTTATAAAGCTTTAGTTAAATATGAAAGCCTCAATCAATGATTTAGTTAAAACATCAGTTGAACTATTAATGATCAATATTTAGTTAAGTAAAGAAGAGCTCATTGTAGATCAATTAGCAAGATTCAATTAATAATGGTTAACTACGTGATTAAAGAAAGATGGATTAGTTAACTAAAGTGTTTACACATTAGTTAGACTAACATAAAACACTTAAGTTAATAAAAGGATGACACTTCAATTAAGAAAATGTGTTACATGCGACACTTGAGTTATTGCACTATGAAACTTATGTTATCCTATTAACTAAGTTATCAATATTCAGTTAGAGATTGAGTTCACTCCAATATCAGTTAACTATCAATTAATATCCATGATTGAAGGTATGGTGCATTAGTTGTGCATGATGAAGATTTAATGCATGGATTGATTATTACATAAAGGCAATTTGAAACTGTGATGCATGGGTGGATAATTCACATGCAACCATTCACCAGGGTTTGCATGGCGGTCATTATGGTTTGTTATTAATATGCTAGGAATATTACAAGTTTATGAAAGTTGTTACAATGGTTCTATCTTCTTTATTTCCCTGTATTCTCTCTTATCCATCAATTTGATTATGTTATAAAATTCATTCTCTGCAATTTATCTATTATACTTTGTAGAATTGTTGGGGTTTTTCATACTCTATGTTATGAGGACTTTACCTAGGGTAATTCTTTTATTGTGGATGAATTATTTTGTGTGATTGAATTGTTAATTGTTGTATATCCTCAGCATATCATTGATAAAATATTTAAAGTTCAAGAATCTGTCAACAATTAACAATTCAATCACACATGATTATTGTTGTTGAGTGAGTGTGTCAAGGCCAAAAGGATCATTGTTGATTCTATCAAGGATCACCTTATACCCATGTGTCTTCCTTACAGACACCTAAATAGATGTTTGATTCCTTGACCAAGCTATTTGAAGGGAAGAATATAAATCGGAAGATGACTTTATGAAATCAGTTGAAGAATGTAAAGATCCATAATGCAGATACCACATGGTCATACTTTACAAGGGTCTCTCAAATCAAAGAACAACTTGAAGCTGTGAAAGAATAAATAGAGAATGGGGAAATTGTGATGACCCCCTTGAATGGTCTCCCTAGGTCATGGGACTCCTTCATTCAAGGGATTTGTGCTAGAAGAAAGTTAATCACTTTTAGTGGCCTATGGGAGGAATGCTCACAAGAAGAAGCTCGAATAGTAGCTCGAGAAGAAAAGATGGGAAATGAAGATTAAGCTCTCACGACACACACCAAGAAAATCAAAAGGGAGCACTATCATCTCAAGAAAGGTAAGCATCCACACCAGAATAAGAAATATAACCCTAAAATATCTAGTAGAGATATATCTAATGTCAGATGCTATACATGCTATGAGAAAGGACACTTCGCTAGAGATTGTCCAAAAAATAGAGGTGGCTCCCACAAGAAGAACAACAACAAAAGAAGACATCATGCTCACACTACAGAGGATGATGAACCTCCCGGGAAGAGAGTCAAAGAAGAAAGTGAATATTTTTCAAGCGATGAAGAGTATGTTTTGATTTCTTCCCTCACAGGAATTGTTACACATGGAAGCAATGATTGGTTCATAGATAGTGGGGCTTCCAATCATATGTCGGGATTTAAAGAATCCTTTGTGAATCTATCCGAACATGAGTCACCCCACAAAGTGAAACTTGGGGATGACTACCAGTACCCTATAAAAGGAAGTGGTGAAGCTTCCTATAAGATAGACTCTAGAAAGTCTATGAAGATGAATTATTTCTTGTTTGTACCAGGACTAAAGAAGAATCTTCTCTCCATATCTGCATTGGATGCAAAAGGTATGAGGGTTGCATTTATATATGGCCAAGTCTTTATCTGGCCAAAGGGAAAGAATATAGATGATGTAGTAGTGACTGGAGAGCAAGAGGGAGGTTTATATAAATTAAAGAGCCAACTAGAACAAGCTTTGGTCCATAACTCAGTAGAGCCAACTGAACTTTGGAATAGAAGTCTTGCACATGTGCACTATAGGGCACTACCACTTGCAAGCAAAGTTGTTGAAGGTCTTCCAGAAATACATGCAAAGCATGAAGGATTTTGCAAAGGATGTGTGAAGGGAAAGAACACAAAGAAGAAATTTTCAAGTAGCGAGAGCAAGGCAAAAGGAATCTTGGAAATTATCCACACCGATGTATGCGGTCTGATGTCATCCAATTCATTAAGTGGGTATGTATATTATGTTTCTTTCATTGATGATTATTCTAGGAAGACATGGATATATTTATTGAAATGAAAGGATGAAGTATTTAGTAAGTTCAAGGAATTCAAAGCCTTGATCGAGAACCACACAGAGAATAAAATCAATACATTTCGATCAAACAACGACATAGAATTCACATCATATGAATTCAAGGAATTATGCAGAGAGTTAGGGATTAAGAGGGAGTTTACCACTCCATATAATCCACAACAGAATGGAGTTGTAAAAAGGAAGAACAGATCGATTATGGAAGCAGCAAGGAAATGCTTCATGATCAGGATATTCCTTTGCATCTATGGGAAGAAGCTGTTAGGATAGTTGTGTATGTACATAATTGTACTTTGCATAGAGTACTTGAGAACAAGACACCAGAAGAAGACTTATTCGGAAAGAAACCAGAATTCCTCCATCTCAGAATATTTTGTTTCCCAATCTACATACACATTCCGAAAGAAAAGAGGACAAAGTTAGATCCTTCAAGAAAGAAGGGTATATTTGTGGGATATAGTGAAAGCTCAAAGGCTTACAGAATATATTTCTCAGGATTCAAGAAGATCGACATCAGAAGGGACGTGACAATTGACAAATACTTGACTTACAACAAATCCTAAAAGAGACCTGTTGAAGACCTTAAAGAAACAAAAGTACCCAGGATCTGATATACAGTAATGAATGAAGCAACTCCAGAAGAAGATCGAGAAATAGAAGAACCTCAGGAAATTGAAGATCCACTACATGAGAAGAATGATTACAAGAGGAAACCAACATGGGTATGAGAGGCTATCCTAGGTGCTGAAAGATATGGCGCTCCAAAAGCAATACACAAAGAAATGAAGATACTGTTGTTCAGGAATAAACACCTTTGTAACTGAGGGTCTAGGGTTACCAATGTACTCTTAAAACTTGCATGCAATCAGATTTAAAGTACAGAAAAGGAATAGGAATAAATGTTGAACTGACTCAATTAGCAACGGTTGATCCAAGCTTTCTCTTCTCTTGTTCTGCTCCTCTCCAAAGCTTTCATGGATGCACCTCCTTCACCTGCAAAGAGAAAATCCTCCAAGTACAATCTTATACATGTATATATGAAAAGTTAGATAAACAATATATAGAGTGCTTAATCATAAATATTCATCAAACCATGATACATAAAAGAGACTCAACACAAAGTTGGAAGAAGGATTCTCTTTATTAACAATAGTGAATGAGATAAGTGTACAACCCAACGCTTGAAACAATGACTCCTCTGCAACCAAAGGATTCTGAGTTCTGCTGCTCCAACGAATTTTGAAGATATACCATTAGCATAACTTTTCTCTCCAAGTATCATTGATTAATGCCCTCCCCAAGGCCTCTATTTATACTTAGGAAATTAGAGCAATTTCGAAGCTTGAGGAGGTTGAGACAGTTAAGATAGTTACTAATTAGGGATTAACAAATATCCATTAATCATGTTTTATTATTTTTAATGTCGAATGGATGTGTACGCGAGTATTGATACTGGAAACCCGCGTATGACACGTGAGTTGCTATAAGGGAAACCCACGTATAGATCTGTACGCGGGTTGCAATGGAGATACTCGCATACAGTATGCGGGATGCTATGGAGATAGTCACGTACGTACGCGAGTTGCTGTGGAAAGAGTCGCGTACAGCAATCAACATATAAAAAGGTAAAATGGCAAGCTGGTTGGATAGTGAATGCATCTCATGTCATGCCCATCTATAGTATTTAGGCAACCTTCAATCCATAAATTTCCTTTTGTGTGCCAACATATGAAGTGTCGACACTTGGACGGAGAAGTGCCATTTGGGTTGATAACAGATGCCCCCTAATGTGTGAGGCTAGAGGGAAGCGATGGCCGAAATACATTATAATCTCTACCTTTGGAGAACTCAGAAATCCAATGGAGCAGAGGTAGTACCTAAAACAAATACATAATAATGTCATATACAAAGTCATATCTGAAGATACTATGTTCAATATACTGGAAGACTAGCTCCTTTAAAAATGTTTGAGTACATCAAATAGTACGGGTACAAGACTACGTATATTATAAAGGTGGATCGAAGCCATGAATAAATAATGAGTCTTCAAAGATCTGGAAGCTGTGTACATACGTAGAACATAATCTTGCGCAACTTAGTCCATAAATGGGGAACTAAGGTCTTCATAAACAATCCCAAAGAACCAGTACAATCCAAGCCATGTGAATAGATGTAGGTTGAAGTTGAACATGAAGTGGATTCAACAGATTGTCAATTAATAGGTGATAATCGACAACTGAAGCAAAGGAATTCACCAATGATGAAAGTGAATCCTGAGGTACGATCGTCAAAACTCTAGGTCTTCATCGTCAGGAAAATATGATGTGGAACCATACTGTGATAAGGAAGGCAATAGATCCTCCAACGGATCACAAAAGTGACTAGGAACTGGGTAAAGGAAGGGAGACACAAGTGATAATAGATACGACAATGATGGGATCAGGATATAGATCAGATATTGAGTTAAGTCCTTGAACAATGAGCACGACACAGAAATGACCCACAGTAGCTTTTAACTTTATAGATAGAACAACTAGACTTATATGTCATGTAGGAGACATGATCAGATTCCCCAAGTAGAACTGACAAGAGGAGAAGTAATAAAATCGAAGTAATAGCTGAACTGAAAGTGAACACTGAGACATGGGTATCGTAAAAGGTAGAAAGTGCTATGTTCAAGGATGACATGATGCCACTAACTGAAAACCAAGAGAAAAACTTCTTCCTTACCTTCCCTGTTAAATTTTAACGAGTCCAAGAAAGTCAACTCGAGTCTCTCTTCATTTTTTAACAAGCTTGAAGAGAAGAGGGAATATTGCTTAATAGTGTCACTAATTCGTGGATTTAAGGAGCCCGAACTAGTACATGCTCAGTAGTTGTTTTCACATTTAGAGAGTCTAAAAACTCCAAAGAAGACTCCAGGGGGGTCCTTTTTCATCCAATTTAGTCTCCTGAGGCCAAAAAAGTATAAAACATACCACAGAAGAACTCTCTTAACTTCCATAGAAGAAAAGGGGAACCTTTTTCGTTCTTAGTCAGGGAGGTCAGAAAAAGGTTAAATTACCACCTACCCAACGCTCCTTCAAGAGCAGCATATAGCTTGAGTTTTACGATTGTGAAGGAAAGCAAGATCACTCAGAAAGATCCATTTGAGTACGAGAAATGGGGCTCACAACAATAAACTCGATGCTTTGTTCTTTAGAGTTTAACGAACATGACAAAGACATAAAGCACACTCGAAATCTTTTTCATGTTTAGGTCTAGAGCACGAAAAAGAGAAAACTAAGCTCATACCGGGAGTTCCTTTTCCGTAAATTTAGTCCCTCAAGTCCAGAAAAGTGATAAACCTATGACTGAGAATACTCTTCTCAATTCCGTAGAAAAGAGATTGATCCTTTCCCGTACTATTCTGCATGGTCCGAGAAAGAGATAACCTACCACCAATGCAGATGCCCATTCACATATTCTTAACGAGCTTGAATGGACAAGTTAACTCGGCAGTCAAGTCTGTTTTAAGGAGTTAGAACTGGGCCTAAAGAAACTCCATAAGGGTGGGGAGTCCTATAAAGGGATAGCTTGTAAAAAGAGACCAAAATGAGGCTCCATTTGGCGTGAAAATTAGCTAAGAGGATTCCCCTGTACCTAAGACAGTTGCAGCATGAGTATCGAAAGACAACATGGGTTCTAAATGAGGATACTCATGAGAGGAAGGCCATATCCACGGAAGAACGATGGTAAAGACAAGGAGCTAATGGTTAAGAATACCATAGTCCGTGGTTTAAAATGTTGATTGCTAAGTTTAAGATGAATTAAGTAGAGATGCAAAATGCATGTGAAATGACAAAACATCACCCTATATGAGCAAAAAACACCTTAGAACGATGAAAAACCTATTACAAGGCAAAAAGGAATGGTATTAGTTTGATAAAATGTGAACTATAGGGAAAAAACCCACTTGAGAAATTTAATTTCTATAAATAGTTCAAAAACATAAATAAAACTCACCATTTTGAATTTTAGCCATAAAAAGCAAGTTTTCACCTCTACCTTCATTCGATCGGTCTGGACAATCTGGAGGACGAAATCCAATTCTGCAAGTGTCAGGTAAGACTACACCCCAAGCTCTTCAATTTGATCCTAGCAAATTTTAAATTTAGGCCACAATTTTATATTTTCGAGCGCCCTTAAGTAAGGAACGCTGTGTATGCGGGTTCGCTATATTGAAACTCGCATACACGCGTTCTGTATGCGGGTTTCACTGAAGGACAGTCGCGTATAGTACGTGACATGCCTAACTAGATAGTCACGTACGCTACGTGAAGAGTAAAAGAAATATTTAGGGTCCAAAATATGAATTTTTGCATGAAACTAAAGGTTCACAATGGTTGTTTTTCTAGGTTTGAAGATGGTGCTTGAGTGGAGGGAGCATAAGCATGAACATATGGATCAAGAAGCACTCCATGATGCCCCCACGGTGAATGTTTTACATTCAAGTGGGTTGTTGAATTTCATTTTCACATCACCTATGCGGGCCAATGTCCGCCTGCTAGAGTTCATGATAAACTACTGCGACCATGATTTAGGCATGTTTGACCTTCAAGGTGAGTCCTTGGAGATTACCTCAGAGGATATTTACTTCACTGTCGATCTATCACGACGGGGAGCTCCAGTCAACTTGGAGGACACCAACAGAGGCGATGATACCCTAAGTGTCCAAAACTACATTGATATATACTGCGCACGAGGTACCCAAAAGAGAGGGAGTTGCATCCCTATTGCACATATACGTGATCTTCCTCTACTGGTACTGACAAGTACCATAGTGAGGGTTGCGAGATCATCTTCTCTTCATCTCGCTACACGAAACCAAATGAGGTTTGCAGAGGATTGCATGCAGGGGGCTTTATATGATTGGTGTTCGGGAGTTGTCCCGATTTTGAGAAAGAAACTCTCTGACTGCAAGAGAGGAAGGAGGAATAACTTTGGATATTTTAGCATACTAGTTGCTTTCTTCTTTAAAAGAGTGTCGGGATTGAGCCCTACAATACCCCTACTAGTTCGATCCCCTCGTCATCCTAGGCTGAGCAGATGGGGAGATATCTTCCTCTGCTAGGGAGGAGGTGGCTCAGTGCAGAGTGTGTATGATGATGACTTCTACTTTTGGTGGGAGCAGAAGTTGACAGCACTAGAGTAGTTTCCATATGCTGGGATGGATTTCTGAGGTGATCCAGACCTTGTCCTCCCTCCAGGAGGAGCATGGGGAGAGCTAGATAATTTTTTATTTTCAAGGTTTTAAATTTTTTATGAATTTTAAAATATAGAGATATATACATATGTATAAGAGTTCTAATCCTATAAACATGTCAAAATGCAGATATTGGACCGGTCTGCCCTGAAGGGCATCCACGCATGTATGTGCATCCTATCTTAAGCGAATACCATGGGCTTATTAGGGTTCTTGAGGGGAAGCTGGCCAGGCTTACCTAGAGAGTACCCACCTTGCGGATAGAGCACATCCCAGCTGTCATGCAGGAGTTTGTGGTTGGAGTTCCACCTGTCTGGATACACCTTTTGAGGCGGGTGGGCAGAGCAGTTCTAGTATACATAGATGTTGTTGAGGTTGTCGAAGCCGAGGAGGCTTAAGAAGCCAGAGTACAGGGAGACCGGGGGGACCAGAGTGGTCCAGCTTAGATCTAGGGCATTTGATGGACTAATGATCC
>LPNX010333297.1:559865-590009 GCA_001517045.1 Pseudotsuga menziesii | reverse complement strand
TGCTTGAAGATATGCTTCGCATGTATGTGATGGACAAACCAACCAAGTGGGAAGATTACTTACACTTGGTAGAGTTTGCTTATAACAATGGACATCAAGAATCCTTGGGGATGAGTCCGTATGAAGCTTTGTATGGAAGAAGGTGTAGGACACCTGTGACTTGGGATAACCCAGTGAACAGGATTGTGCTTGGACCAGAATTGCTCAAGGAGATGGAGCAAGAGGTTGTAAAGATCCCGTAGAAGCTGAAAGCAGCACAGGACAGACAGAAAAGCTATGCAGATAAGCATAGGGTGGACAGGGAGTTCAGTGTTGGGGATCATGTTTACCTCAGAGTGAGGGAAAGGAAGAGTTCCTTGAAACTTGGAAGTTGTGCCAAGTTGTCACCTAGAAATTATGGGCCGTTTGAAGTGCTTGAAAGAATAGGGCCAGTTGCATATAGACTTGCATTGCCTGCTAGCACTAGAGCTCATAATGTTTTTCATGTTTCTTTGCTTAAGAGATATGTACATGATCCTAACCATGTGATAAATTGGGATGTGATTCAGGTGGAACCCGAGGGAGAGTTCTGAATCGAGCCAATGCGCATCCTCGACAGGAAGGTCACAATGCTCCGGAACCGAGCCATAGGGCAGGTAAAGGTGCAATGGGAGCACTTCAGGCCTGAAGAGGCTACATGGGAGCTAGAGGATGCCATGCGATTGGCACATCCATTTTTGTTCAATTCTGCGGAACACTGAGGCGATACCAGTGTAGCATTTTGTTCAAATTGTAAAGCACTGAGGACAATGCTATTGAAGGGGGAGGGGAATGTAATGTCCCAGTTTTGACCCCGTTGCATTAGATGTATATGATGTATATATTGTAAAGGATCATGGTGTGGAGCTAAAGGCCAAGGCCCCACCATTGATCGGTAATGCCATGTTTTGGATTTAAATTTGTCACCGATGGTATATCGGGGCATGCGGCATATATTATATTGGTCATCATGTAAATATGCATCTATAATTAATTAAAATGAACACAACCATCTACGGTTGCGGAAACTAAATCGAATGGGGCATGATTTTCCCAAGGATAAGGAGGTAAGGGGGGGGATTTGTCCAACTTTGGCCAAAAGGAGAAAAACCCATGTGTCTTATTCCCTTGTTTTTATTTCCAACCACTCTCATTGAAGAATTACTGCTGGTGGTTGAAGCAGTTAATGATTTTGGGGGCTGGGGTGGCAGGACTGTCAGTCCTCACCCACACGCACACTCTACCCACGATTTTGGCTGTTCATCTCCTCACGCAGACAATCATCTTCACTCCACAAGTTGCTAAACACCCACGAACTACAAATTCGCGTCCTTCCTGTTGTTTGTGCATCCACGGACAAAAACAGAGCTGTTTTTCCTCATGCAGGGCCTCCATTGTCTGTTCCTTTCTTTGCTGGGTCGGATTGTTTACCCACGCACAGGTATTCTTTTGTTTGGGGCACACATGGAGAGCTGAGAGCTGTGCAATTTCACACACGGTTTTTCCTGGAAAAGAACCATTCACGTCCTCAGTTGTTCCCTGTTTAGTTGGGATTGTGTAATTCAATTATTGGGAGTCGTTTTGGCCACGAGAGGGCCAAGAACGACGCAGAACTCGTTTTCCCTGTTAAGCTGTGACAGTTGAATGAATTGCCTGAGTGCAATGGTTGGTATTCAGACTATGGGAGGGGCAGGGATGTTGGCTTGATTTGCTTGATAAACCTGGTGGCTAGAAACCACACAGACAGAGCTAGAGGGTTGGCCTTCTTCTCCATCACCCCTGAATAGCACTGGAATGGAATGCAGGGCCTGAGGGACTGTGTAGTAGAGAAGGGACCGATTCCTTGTGTTGGGTGTGGATGGGTGTCTTAGAGGTCAGGCTAGTTCTAGTGTAGGTGTTCTTAGCTCTGTAATGAGCTCACCAGCTTAGCAATATGCCTTCTCCAACTCCTTAATGGCCTGATAAACCCAACTGTGTTGGCTTGGCTATGTTTTGGACATCCTTGGCTATGTGTAAGCCTGCTAGTTCCCTTATTCCTTGGAGAATCATGCCCAGCTCAGGGGTGGCAGCGCTGCTGAGAGGTTAAGGAGCACGCTGGCCTATGGTTGGGTGGAACGTTGCAGCGACGTAGCTGGTTGCGGATCGAATTCTTCATAAGATAAGTGATCTTGTGTAATTTACCTCTGCAATTCTATATTTATTGTTAATGTGAATGATGAACATGTTAAATGGATGTTTGCTTAAATTTATGATGTTTCCGCTATGCCTGATAGATGTTTGCATCTATGCATGATAAATGCTCATGAGTGTACGTTTAAGCATTATGTTTCCAGCAATTTTTAAGCCTGTACATGTTCATGGGCGGTTAGCCCGGTCTGATAAAGCTAGTAGTCGCGTCCTCTACGCCGGTCGGAGGCATGGGGACGTGACAGTTGGTCTTCCGGTTTTATTTGAATTTGATTGTATCTGGAGAAACCATCCATAAACGAGAACACTTCACTTCCTGCGCAAGCATCTATAATTTGGTCTATAAATGGCGTGGGATAGTTGTCCTTACGATAAGCTTTATTCAAATCTAAAAATTTAGTACAGACGCGTATGGTCCCTTGCTTCTTATCAATAGGAACAGGGTTGGATACCCATTCCGTCAGAGCTATGGGATAAATAAAACCAGCTTTCAACAGTTTTTCAACTTCATCCTTCACAGACGCCGCTTTGGTGATGTATTTGTAACTTTGAAATGTATTCATCTGTATTTCTTATGTATTGTAACCCGATGTTTATTCCAAGATGTATTTGAGTCATGTCATTCCCTAATGTTTCGATCGGGAAGTTTCTATAATGTGAAAGTCATGTCAAGTCATTGTGGGTAACCCTCGTATTTGTCAAGGGTTAAAGTCCCCACAGTTATGGGGCCCTAGGGTTATTAGACTATCCTAGTGAAGTCGACCCTAGGTGAGTCATTGTAAGTCGTGGAAATAGTCCCCACCATCTAAGTCAAGGTTAACCCTCCTTGTTGAGCAGAGGGCAAAGTCCCCACAAGTTGTGGGGCACTAGGGTTATTAGACACTCCTAGAGATGTCATCTCTAGTAAGTAATTGTTAAGTGAGGCCGACATGTTGGAGTGCACTTCAAGTGAATGGAAGAAGATAAATAGAGAGTGAGCCTCTCTATTTATCCATATCACTACAACACTTACACTCACTCATTGGGGCGCATGAGTGAGAGAGGAGAATCTCTCTCAGTGTGAGAGAGAGAGAGAGAAGGTGTGGAGATCATCTTTATGTTTTTGGGCTTTTCTATTTTGGTGTTGATTCTATCTCTGAGGAATTTGTGGGGTTTTCTCCTTTATGGTTTCCCCGAGGAAAATTCTTTGTGTCTCTTGTCTCTTGTGTTTTATTGCAATGCATGTTATTCTCTCAGTTAAAGATCCTAAGATCATAGTGCTAGCTTATATGATAAAATATAACATGGTATCAGAGCTAACCTGAGAAGAAGACATTGTGCAGTTGCAGAATATAGGGAATCTTACTTTTTGGGTCTTTCTCCATAATCCATCAGCAAAAGTATACTAGGCTGACTCTCCATTGAAGGGCGCATCTTTCTGTCGAAGCAGAATTCGATTTTGAGCATTTTCAGTTTTCGATGCGGAAATTAGGGATTTCTACAGAAGAGGAATTTTTGAGAGAGCCCAGAATAGGATTTCTCCTCATCCAAATTGGAGTTTAGAGACCTGGATCAAGAAATTTTGTTGGGTGAAACTCTGGGAAAGTCAAACCCTAGTTTGACCCGAGCTAGAAAAACCCCAAATACTAAAAATGCTATGTTTTGGTACATTCTCTATATCCAGATATTTACGAAGGCTCAGGAGTTGAAAATTTCAGGGGCCAAATCTAAAATCTTTATGAACACTGTATCCAAAATTCAGCCTCAGATTCGCTATATTTTGGGAGATATGATCCCTCCAAGTTAGGGTTCCAGCCTCTTCCAGAATTCATCCCTAAACACGACACCTGGGGAGAATTGCTACAGCTTTGGCTACAGAGGTCCAAATGGAATTAATGAAGCTGTTACAGAAATTATATAGACTATACTTTTTTTGGTCTGAATTTCAGACCCAGAAGATGAAATAGTAACACGTGGCAGTCCATACAACGTCGTTGTTCTGAATAGTCCTATAACAGGTCACCTTGGGAAAAATATCATAAATCCCAATTGGTGAAACCAATTCTGATGAAACCTATGTTTTTCGATCAGGGATATGTGAGGTTACCTCAGTACGAAATTTTAGACATAGGGGATCAAGAATTTTGTAGATATCACAGAAACAGTGACAGGAATTTCTGCAGAAGAAATTGGAAAACTAGGGCTTCCTGTTCTCGGAGCTTCCCTCCACTGTTTTCAGAAAAGGAGTACATTGGACAGCTCCATTTGAAGAGATCTATTTGTCTATCCAATCATATCTAAAATTTTCCAAGTTTTGAAAATTAGGGTTTCTATGACAAACCCTAGATCAGCCAGCTCTGGAACCAGGACGGACACCTCAAATCGGTAAGATCTAATCCTTTGCTATTTTCAATTGAGGTTCTCATTTCAAAGTGATATATCACATCAGCTTGATGATAAGCTTGGTGAATTTGACAGCTTCCAAGCATGGAAGTATATGATATCTCTGAAGAAAATGAATTGGACACCTACATGAGTAGAGAGGTTCCAGTTCCAGAGGGAGATGAGGCTCAAAGCGTTACACAAGAAGAACTTGGTCAAGACCAAGAAGATCATTGATGATTCAATCATGGATCAACTTGTACCACAAGTGTCTTCCCTAAAGACACCAAAGATGTTTGATTCCTTGACCAAGCTATTTGAAGAGAAGAACATAAATCAAAAGATGGATTTGAGAAAACAGTTGAAGAATGTGAAGATCCATAATGTAGAACAACTTGAAGCGGTAGAAGAAGAAATGGAGAATGCAGAAGTAGTGATAGCCATCTTGAGTGGCCTCCTAGGATCATGGGATTCATTCATTCAAGGAATGTGTGCCAGAAGGAAGTGATTACTTTCAGCAAACTCTAGGAAGAGGAAGAAGCTCGACTCATAAGAAAAGAAGAGAAGATGGGATCAATTGAAGAACAAGCTCTCGCCATCAAAAGAAGATCCCTCAAGTGATGAGGAATATGAAGGACTTGATTCTTGAAAAACCTCTTATCCATATTGAGAGCTTGGATAAGAAATGATGAAGTCATGAATGAAGAAAATGATGAAGCTGAAGGCTCAAGAAGGAGTCTACCCACGAAAAAAATAAAGATAAGTATTCAATTGTCATTTCATGATATTGTTTTGTTATGCATTTGTTTATATTAAGTTAATGCATTATGCATGATAGAATGTCTGCATTAATGACAGTATACTACTAATATGCATGTGATGGGTAAGTAGCTTATGGTGATATACAACTCTCCATTTCTACTTATATAGAATGAAACCTCTTTGCTGACACATTGGATTAGTGCACAATCTCAATGTTGTCCTGGTAGAGATGGAAGGAATCTAGAAAAGTTTCTGTGAGATATGGATGAATGTTTTATTGGATAAAGTAGTTGCATGATCATATATTTATGGATTAGAACTTTTCAGTATGAATATTCCTTTTGAAATGTTTCTAACCATACAATTGTATTTGACTTGTAGGAAATATCGCACACATAATCGCCTACAAGCAAAGAAGGATGAGACGTGTTCCGAAGAACAAGTGACAACAGTTCAAGATGAAGAATAATATGACGAATGCAGCGACATCATTAATGCAAAACCTTCAAGCTATGAAGAAGTAACCAAGAAGAAAGGGAAGACTAGTTCAAGAAGAATGATGTCTAGGATGCAATATCGATACATGAAGAGAACTTCGTAGTTCCATCATGCAGTAGATGGAAACATCATACAGGGAAAGATTCGTAGCACGAGGCCTCTCATGAAAAGAAGGCATAAACTACAAAGACACATTTCCAGCCATTTTGATGAAGATTTGGACCTTTGATACAAGGTTGATAAAGGATGACAAGCTCACAGATGGATGCGAGAAGAACTTTTGAAAAAGTTCAATATAGAGGATCTTGGTATCCAATGATCCTAGATGGATACTAGTAGCAGAGAAAGCTACTTATCACGTTGGTTTAGAATGTTTCAATGCATAGAGCATGGAAGACAGAGCGAGAATGATGCTCCACTTCAGAGGAAGTGACTGCAGAAGATCCTACGGTTCGACATGGTACAACAGGATGGACAGAATACTTATGACTTTAGGCTTTACTGAGAGTAAAGCAGATTCCAACCTTTGCTTCAAGGTTGAACGTGGAAGACCAGTGATGCTCCTGTTATGTGTCGATGCACTATTTTCTAGGCATGGAGGTTTGGACAAAGGAAGTATGCAATAAAGATCCTGAAGAGGTTCCGGATGATGGACTGCATGACCACACCTATGGCATTGAACCTGAAGCTATTGAGTGTTGCTTCATCAAAGATGGTTGATGCTACGATGTATCGTCAGATGATTGGTTCCTTGATGTACCTAATGAACACGAGACCAAATATTTGCTTTGCTGTGAGCACCTTGAGCCAGTTCTTGACAGATCCAAGAAATGTTCACTTAATTGTTGCAAAGCATGTTCTGAGGTACCTGAGGGGTATAGTTGATTATGGGCTCAAGTACGATGCAAATCAAAAGATTAACTTGGAGGGTTATGTTAATTCAGATTGGGCAGGCAGTTCCATCAATAAGCAGAGCACTTCAGGGTGTTGCTTCAGTATGGGATTAGGTGTGATCTCTTGGTTTAGTAGGAAGCAATCTTGTGTGGCACTGAGTACAGCTGAAGCAGAGTATGTCACAACTTGTTCGGCTAGTTGTGAGGCAGTATGGCTAAGGAAGCTACTGTCTGATTTATTTGATCTCTAGTTGATGCTGCTTATATACATTGCGACAACCAAAGTCGTGTGAAGTTATCAGAGAACTCAGTGTTCCATGACAAGTCGAAGCATACCGAGATCAAGTATCACTATATCAGGGATATGGTGCAGAGGGGAGCAGTAAAGCTCTAGTATGTTGCGACAGAGGAACAGATAGCTGATGTATTGACGAAGCCATTGGCTAGGGTGAAGTTCGAGTACTTCAGGGAGAAGCTTGGTGTTCTCCAGATAGAGGTTTCCTCCAAGGGAAAGTGATGAGTCCCATATCCATTCTGACATGGTGAGAGGATTGGTTCCTTCCATGGTTAGATGTAAGGGCTGAGCCATTCTGTCATGGTGAGAGGATTGGTTCCTTCCATGTCAGATATGAGTGCTGAGATCCATAGCCATTCTGATGAGTAGGTTAGATATAAGGGCTGATCCATTCTGTCATGGTGAGAGGAATGGTTCCTTCCATGTTAGATATGAGTGCTGGTCATTCTGTCGAGTAGGACAGATGTAAGGGCAACTGCCATTCTGGGAATGGAGGCACCTGGTCAATTACCAGGAAAACTCAATCTAGGACTGAGAAGCCATTTTGATGTGATAGAGGGATGTGTTCCCACTTGATCAGATGTAAGGGCTGAACCATTATGTCATGGCTAAAGGATTAGGTTCCTTCCATGTCAGATGTGAGTGTTGGCCATTCTGTCGAGTAGGACAGATGTAAGGGCAGCTGCCATTCTAGGAATGGAGGCACCTGGTCAATTACCAGGTAGCTCAATCTGGGACTGGGGGCCATTTTGATGCGATGGTAGGATTAGTTCCTCCATGATCAGATGTGAGTGCAAGCCCTTTCTGATGCGGTGCTTCATACATGGTCAGATTGTAAATGCAGAGCCCTTTCCGATGCGGTGCTTCATGCATGGTTGGTTTGTAAGTGTTGAGCCTTGTCGATGCGGTGCTTTCGAGCATGGTCAACTGTAAGTGTTATTCCTGTCTGATAGGATGAGTTTGGATGTAAGTGCAGAGCCTTTCCGATGCGGTGTGCTTGCACATGGTCAGATATAAGTGCTAAGCCATTCTGGCGTGATGTGTTTGCACATGGTCAGATGTGAGTGCTGGGCCTTTCTGACAAGATGAGGTTAGATGTGAGTGCTAGCTTGCCTTTCTGACAAGATGAGGTCAGATGTAAGAGCTAGGCAGGCCATTCTGACTTAAGTGTCAGATATAAACGTTGTTGAAGACCTACATGAAGGGTAGTCCTACAGGATTGACTCTGTAGAACTTCCTGTGACGAGAAGAATCGAGATAGCACCATTATGAGATAGCATATGATGATGATCCAGACTTGATGATGATCCAGATCAAGTGATCCAGATGTGTTGATCCAAACTTGATGACGATCCAGATCAAGTGACGATCCAGTTGTGATGATGATCCAGATGTGATGATCTAGACTTGATGACGATCCAAATCAAGTGACGATCCAGATGTGATGATGATCCAGCTTCAGTGATGATCCAGATCAAGTAATGATCTAGACTTGATGATCCAGTAGTGATGATCCATACTTAATGATGATCCAGATCGAGTGATGATCCAGATCCAGTGATGATGATCCAAATCGATTGATGCTCCAAATCCAAATGAAGATGACGAGAACTTGACTATGATTCAGATGATACATCGGAAGAAGACTTGTGCTAATTAATTGTGTCGAGAGAATACCTTCCTAGTTAAGAGGGAGTGTTGATGTATTTGTAACTTCGGAATGTATTCATCTGTATTTGTTATGTATTGTAACCCGTTGTTTATTCTGGGATGTATTTGAGTCATGTCATGCCCCAATGTTCCGATCAGGAAGTTTCTATAATTTGAAATTCATGCCAAGTCATTGTGGGTAACCCTCCTATTTGTCAAGGGTTAAAGTCCCCACAGTTATGGTGCCCTAGGGTTATTATACTATCCTAGTGAATTCAACCCTAGGTGAGTCATTGTAAGTCAAGGAAATAGTCCCCACCATCTAAGTCAAGGTTAACCCTCCTTGTTGAGCAGAGGGCAAAGTCCCCACAAGTTGTGGGGCACTAGGGTTATTAGACACTCCTAGAGATGTCGACTCTAGTAAGTAATTGTTAAGTGAGGCCGACATGTTGGAGTGCACTTCAAGTGAATGGAAGAATATAAATAGAGAGTGAGCCTCTCTATTTATCACACTTACACTCACTCATTGGGGCGCATGAGTGAGAGAGGAGAATCTCTCTCAGTGTGAGAGAGAGAGACAGAAGCTATGGAGATCATCTTTATGTTTTTGGGCTTTTCTATTTTGGTGTTGATTCTATCTCTGAGAAAGTTGTGGGGTTTTCTCCTTTATGGTTTCCCCGAGGAAAATTCTTTGTGTCTCTTGTCTCTTCTGTTTTATTGCTGTGCATGTTATTCTCTCAGTTAAAGATCCTAAGATCATAATGCTAGCTTATATGATAAAATCTAACACGCTTTACGCGGGTTAACAGGTCTTAACTTTTTCCGAACAGGTCTAGCGTCAGGGTATGTTCGGATCTCATGTTCAACTATAGATGGATCAATGCCTGGCATCTCCTCATATGACCAGGAAAAGACGTCGCAAAATTCCTTGAACAAGGCTGTATAGATTGCAATCTCCTCAGGAGAGCAGTTTGCACCTATATTGATATTTTCCACGACATTTGGATTGGCAGAGATGTTGATAGGGATAGTAGTGGAAATATTTGCCATATTCCCCTTAGCAAACATTCCTTCCCTTGGTAAGGGTTTGATGGGTGTATCAACATCATCTGACAATCTCATATGAAACTCCCAATTTTCTATCCTACTTAGCTCTGGAAGAAAATAGGATCAGTGGTGAAGATATTCGCAGATCTTACCATGCCCACACATGGCTTCCAGAATGGCTTCATCATAAGGTAAAACCATATCTAAACAATCCATAGAATGCAAAGAGTTTTCTACCCAAGCAGGCAAATAGACTTCTTCCAGGTCCTCTGATACTGTGAGACGGTCTCGAATGGGATCAACAGTGGTTTTACTGATAGCTTGGTAAGCCACTTCCACTGCCAATAAGGGCACTTCTGGTTCATGGGGGGAAGGGAGAACCTAAGGATCAGTCCTATCAACAACCGTGGCTATGGACTTCCCCACACTAGTAGAACCAATATAGTTAATTGGGGATGGAAGATCAAATCTGCCCATCAGTGATGTGTACATTCCAGCCCCCAAGCTCTGTGCAGCAGGTTTGACCTGATCAACCAATGGCACAGCAGACTCATTAGACTCCATGCGGCCTTTTCGAGTAAAACTGAGTTGGTCAACAGTAACCAACTTCCCTTCATGTGGAAATACTACCACCCGAAAGACGGTCGATGCTACTTGGTTCCTATGATATTCTCATTGTAATGGAATGGTTGGAAATTCACAAAGTGAAAATTGACTGATACAATAAGACCTTTGAATGCATTGGTGAATAAGGAAACATGAGGCTAGTAAAAGGAATTCCAAAGGTAATTTCCATTAAATAGGTTTCAACCATACAGATCAAGAATTTATGTAAAAAAGGATGTTAATTATATGAAACCCATGTACATGGTTTAATAGAAAATGAAGTTCCAAAGTTGGAGGATTATCAAGTCTTAAAAGAATTTAGGGATGTGTTCCCCATTGAGGTTTCAAGACTCCCTCCAAAGAGGGACATTTATTTCACAATTGATCTTATGCCATGCATTGCATCAGTGTCTAAGACACCTTACATAATGAGTACACTAGAATTTCTAGAGCTTAAAATGCAATTGCAAGAACTGTTGGAAAAGAAATATATCAGGCCAAGTGTTTTCGCATCAAGAGAAGCTATGTTATTTGTGAAAAAGAAAGATAGCATGCTCAGGTTGTGTATCGATTACAAGTAGTTCAACAAAGTTATAGTGAATAACAAATACCTCTTTTCTCAAATTAATGATCTTTTTATCAAATGAGAGGGGCAAAAGTATTCTCAAATATTGACTTGAGTTCTGTGTACCATAAAGTTTGAATTAAAGAGGAAGACATCCACAAGACAGCATTCAAAATGCAGTATGGGAATTATGAGTTTATAGTTGTACCATTTGGTCTCACCAATGCATTGACTACTTTCATGTGCCTCATGAACAACGTGTTCAACCAATATTTGATAAATTTGTGTTGGTGTTTTTATATGGCATTCTTATTTACTCCAAGAATGAAGAAGAACATAAAGAGCATTTGAGAATGGTCTTACAAGTACTAAGAAAGCACGAATTGTACACAAATCTAAGTAAATGTTATTTCTATAAAAATGAAATTCATTTTTAAGTCATTAATTTCAGAGGAGAAAGGAATATCGATGGATCCCGATAAGATTGAAGCCATCATGAATTAGCCAACTCCAAGGAATGTGACAAATGTGAGAACTTTCATGGGATTGTTGGTTATTACATGAAATTCATTGAGGGATTCTCCAATAGTGCACACCCCATTACCTATTTGCAAAATAAGGGAATGAAATTTGAATGGGCACCAAAATGTGAAAGAAGCTTCTCAAAAGTGCCCCAATTCTGAAAATTGCATACCCATAAAATGATTATGAGGTGTGTGCCAATGTATGTATACAAGGAATCAGAGGAGTTGTCACGCAAGAAAATCATGTGGTATGTTATGAGTCAAGGAAGTTAAAAGAGCATGAAAAGAATTATGTTACCCATGATTTAGAACTCGCTTCCACAATGCACACATTAAAAATGTGGAGGCATTATTTAATGAGAAGGAAATTCAAGCTAAGAACAAATCATTGTGGTCTGAAATATTTATTTGAGCATCCAACATTAAATGCCAAGAAATCTAGATGGTTGGAGTTTTTATGTGGATTTGATTTTGGGATCAAACTCATAGAAGGGAAGAAAATAAAGTGGTTAATGCACTCAACAAAAAAGTGCATGTAATGCATGTGGCATCCATCAACAATTACCAACCATGTTTGAGATAGAAGATTCTTGAACTTCTTGATGGAGATGAGAAATATGTGCAAATAAAAGAAAATTTACAGCTACAGAATTTAGAGAAGAGGTATGAAGGTTATCATTTGGAAAGTGATGGAATTCTTATTGACAAAAAAAATGTATATTCTGAATGTGGTATATTTGAGGAGAATTGTTATAGATGAAATCCATAAAATATTAACTTCAGGTCACCCAGTATACCAGAAAACAATTGCTACAACCAGGAAGCAATATTTTTTCCCTGGAATAAAGAAAGATATTTATGAGTACATCTCTAAATGTATGAAATTTCAGCAAGTGAAAGCTATGCATCAACACCCATCAAGTTCATTTTAGCCATTGGAAATTATAGAATGTAAATGGGAATCCATTTCCATGGATTTTATTACAGGTTTTCCAATGATAGTGAGACAACATGACTCGATGATAGTGGTGGTGGAAAAAATAACAAACGCAACACATTTCATACCAATTAAGTCCACATATAAAACAAATGCCATTGCAAATATTTTCATGAAGGAGATCTTCAGGTTGCATGGGTTGCCTAACACAATAATTTTAGACTGATATACCAAGTTCACCTCTAATTTATGGAAAAGTTTGTTTGCGTATTTGGGTACACAATTCAAATTAAATAATGCATACCACCTAAAAATATATGGGAAAACAAAAAGAGTAAATCAGGTGCCTGAAGACATGTTATGCATGTATGTAATGGACAAATCATCCAAATGAGAATATTATCTACACTTGGTAGGGTCTGTATATAATAATGGGAAATAAGCATCAATGGGACTGAGTCCATTTAAATATTTGTAAGGCATAAGGTGTAGGACATAAATGACTTGGGATAATATAGTAAGCATAATTGTACTTGGGAAAAAAATGGTCAAGGAAATGGAATAAGAGGTTGCAAGAATTAGGCAAAATTTAAAAGCGTCCCAAGGTAGACAGAAAAAACTATGCAGATAAGAACAAAGTGTATAGGGATTTTCATGTTGGGGATCATGTTTACCTTGGAGTGAGGCCAAGGAAAAGTTACTTGAAGATTGGAAGTTGTGCCAAGTTATCACCAAGATATTGTGAGCCATTTGAAATGCTTGATAATATAGGGCTAGTTGCATATATAATTGCATTGCTTGCTAACACTAGAGATCATAATGTTTTTTATGTTTCTTTTCTTAAGAAATATGTACATGATCCTAACCATGTAATTGATTGGGATGTGATTCAGGTGGAACCTAAGGGTGAGTTCCAAATAAAGCAATTATGCATCCTTGAGAGGAAGGTAGCATTGCTCTTGAACTGAGCCATCGGACAGGTAAAGAAGCAATGGAAGCACTTTTCTATCGATGAGGCTACATAGGAGCTAGAGGATTCCGTGAAATAGGCATATCCATTTTTGTTATGATTTTGAGCAAACACCGAGGATGGTGTTATTCCAAGGTAAAGGGGAGTGTAATATCGTTGATTTTGACTTGGAATATGTTAAATCAAATCATGTAAATGATGTAAATATGCTAGTATGGATTTCCTAGTGCCAATCTCAAAGCTAAGTCTCAACTAGTGAATGGTTAGGCATGTATAATGTAAATATTTTGGACTGTGTGGTTGGATTTCATGCCAATTCAAAACGCTATGTAAATATTATGTTGGAAAATAATATAATGTTCCAATATGGTTGTGTAAAGAGCACTAGAGGGGCTATGATTCCACTTAAGGGGAAGAGGAATGGGCTCCTATGGAAGATAAAATTATCTATTGTCAAATTTCAACCTTAGAAATCATCCATTTGCTTCCATGTGCTTTAAATGAGCCAATTACTCCATTTTTATTGTTTCACCCAATCATTGAATGCATGTGTGAGGTTAGTGAGGAAAATATTCTCGTGTAGTTATGGAAGAATGGGATGAATATATATCCATGACTACTATAAGATTCCTCTGTCCCATGTTCAAAAGTTATGTCGCCAGTGTATTTTCCACCATTCCCTCATCTTTTGGGGAGTCTATTTTCCATTTTTCATTATGCATATTTTTACCAACAGGTTTTAAACACTATAGGAAATTGACATTTTGTTGTTCATTACCAATTACCAGACTATGCATACACAAAAATTCAAATTTAGAGATAGAGTTGCATATTTCTGAGAAATTAGATGGTTGCAGGTGTTGATAGAGGTTGCGCAAGCTAGGGACATTTACCCTTTGATTTTTTCCACTTTTACACTATTGAGAATCCTTGAATTAAGGCTTTAGGTGGTTCTCCAAGAGAGTATAGTAGGTTGGACTCTTTCTATGCACGCATTGGAAGTGCCTGGCAAGATAGATTTCCCAAGGGAATCATGGATCGGTGAAGGGGATGCCTGAGCCCAGAAGGATGTTGTGTGGAGCATATATTGTTGGATCCAAGGCTATTATTGTTGAGTGAGATTCATGTAAGCTTTGAATGAGCATTTGGCTAAGAATGGGGAGAATAATGGGTTATGGGTTGAAATATAAATCTTGTAGGAGTTCCCTTCATCTTGGTGGCCTCATAGCCCAGCTTGGTGGTGGTCTCTCACTAGAAAGAGTATATGTTAAACAATGTGCCTATAGTTGGGTGGAAATTTGCTCTTATTCTACCATTTGCTTGGATATTCTTTGTTTAAAGATAAATATTCTCTTGTATTTGAATTGTAATGATTCTATATTATGTTTGTGATGAATATGCTAGTATATGCATGTTGTGTGCGTGGATAGAGTTTATTTTTGTTGTGTATTTTTATTTATGCATATGTACACATAGAGGTGCACTTATACCAAATATGCACCAGTGCACCTTCACTAAAGAGGAGTATCAACATATGTGTGCCTTCACCAAAGAGGAGCATTGGCACAAATGTGCGTTCCCAAAGAGGAACACCGATGTTTTTTTGGCCAAAATCGCACTAGTGCACATTGGTCATGGAGAACTAGTGCACCTATTGTAAAGAAGCATATATTCACTTATACCAAAGATGAGCATCGATGCACCTTAACCAACTATGAGCATTGGTATGCACATACCAAAGAGAAGCACCGATGATAAAAAACAATTTGTTGTATACAGAAACCTTGTGAACATGCAAATAAAGGGACGTGATTTAGTAAATAAATTATTATTAAAATGTAATAACATAATAACTTTGGTTTTCAATATTCCAAGAATTAGTTCTTACCCTTATTTATTAATGAATCTCTTATTTAAAATTTAAAAAAGAAATGCTTGCCTAATATTAAACAAAAACTATAATTTTGATTGTTTGAATTCGTTTTATAGTTAAAAGCATATGAAATAAGACATTATCAATAAACATGAAATTAATATTATAAAAATGCACAATAATTAATATTGAAATGTTAAGCATTATAACTTATAGTCATGGAGCATTGGCGCACCTACAGTAAAGAAGCACTAGTTCACTTATACCAAAGATGAGATTCCGTGCACCTTAACCAACAACATTCATTGTTGCGCCCATGAGAAAGAGGAGCACTGATGAAAAAATACAATATGTCGTGTGTGAGCGTGCAAATAAAGGGAGGCGATTTAATAAATACAAGATCATTAAAGTGTAGTGATATAATAACTTTGATTTCGAATATTCCAAGTATAAGTTCTTAGCCTTGTTTATTAATGAATCTCTTATGTACAATTTAAAAATGAAATACTTGTCGAATGATAAACAAAAATATAATTTTTATTGTTTGAAATAAAATAATATAAAAATTATAGTTAAAAGCATATCAAATAAGACTTTATCAATAAAAATGAAAATAATATTACGAAATTGTACAATAATTAATATTGAAACGTTAAGCATTACAATTTATAGTAATGGTGATGAAACCACCCATACAAAACCATGGTAATTACAAAAACCACTCAATTATTACATGAAAATTGTTTGACGAGAACTCTCCAAATCTACTCATCCACTAGAGATAATATTCCTAACACGAAGAATCAATGCTCTTAGACCAAAGAAGGGCACTAGTGTTCCCACAACTACAAATAGGACCACTGATGCACTTATACCAAAAATGAGCACCCATGTTCCTTCACCAAAGAGAAGCATCGGTGCACCTTCACCAAAAACTAGCACCAGTGTGCCTTCACCAAAGAGTAGCATCAGTGTGCCTTCACCAAAGAGTAACATCGGTGTGCCTTCACCAAATAGAAGGATCAGTGCGCTCACACATAATAGAAGCACCGATAACAAAACTTAGAATGTTGTGAATAGAAAATAGTTTTCCACGCGTACAAAAACCTTGTCAACCTACAAATAAAACAAGGTGAAAACCCCTATGGATAAGCACCCATGGTGCAAAAAAAGTATCATTTTCTTTTTAAACTTTCCCCTCATTTTCTATCCATATATTTTGAAGAAAAAAACTAAAATGAATCCATCATTGACCTGCAAAATAGAGGAAAATCCCTCATACCAACAAAAACGAGCAACAAAACAAAATAAGAAATTAGTAACAATAGTGAAAATTGCAAAATAATAGAAATAAAATAGATACTGGGAATAAATAATAAAACAATGAAGAGGGGAAATTGTTTTCTTGTTGCAATACTCTTTGTATTCCTCTTCTCTCTTGTAGAACCGTGTCAAATGAAGAAATGAAACAATCCCCCATTCTTCCCCTCTTCTTAAGATGTTTTCCCTGCTTCTTTCAAAAGTTATAAAAATAAAAAATAAAAAATAAAAATAAACCTGCTGCTTTCAATAAGTGGGAAAAAATCCATATATTTTGATGCAAAACCCTAAAAGAAATACACCATTCATCTACAAAATAGAGGAAAATCCTTCAAAGCAACCAAAACAAACAACAAAACCAGAAAATAAATTAAGAACAATAGTAAAAAAATGTAGAATAGTATAAATAAAATACATAATAGGAATAAATGAAAAAATGAAGAGGGAAAAAATTGGTTACTTGGCTACAATACTCTTTCTCTTCCTCTTCATTTTCCTCTTCTCTTTACTCGAACCATGTGAAATGAAAAAATGAAACAAACTCTCTTTTTAGGACATTTTTCCCTCTTCTTTAAAACGTTAAAAAAATCCTGCTTCTTTTAATAAGTGAAAAAAATGACTTATTATTCGGTGTTCTTGTTTATCAAAACCACCAATGCACCTATTGTAAAAGGAGCATTGGTGCACCTAGATTGTAAAAGGAGAACCAGTGCACCTTCACCAAATAGGAGCACTGACAACAGTGTGCCGTGACCAAGGAGGAGCACTAACACTAGTGCGCCATTTCAAAAGTGGAGCACCAATGCTTTTTTTATAAAAGAATATTAGTGCACATGGGTCATGGAGGACCGGTGTGGCCACACATTAAAAGAGCACTGGTACGCCTTCACCAAACAGAAACACCGACACTAGTGTGCCTTCACCAATGAGGAACATCGACACTGGTTCGCCTTATCCAAATAGGAGCATCAGTGCGCCATTGCAAAAGTGGAGCATTGATTTTTTTTGGGCTAAAATCACACCAGTGCACATGGGTGATAGACCACTTGTGATCCTAATCCAATGAGGAGCATTAATGCGCCATTAACAAAAAACAAGTACAAATGTTTCTAAACCAAAGATACATTGGTGCGCCAAAGTGGTTTAGGCACACTGATAAAAAACATCCGTTAAAACCTCTGCCCACTCACCTTCACTATAAACCTTCGCTATAAACGGAGAAGGGTCATGTTTTTTTAGGGGGTCAACTACAACTTCCACTAGAAAGTGTTATCCTTGTAGTGTAAGGTGTTGTAGAAAATTGGAAATATGGCTTACAAATTGGAGTTACCTCCATCTTCAAGTGTACATCTAGGCTTCCATGTTTCTTTCCTAAAAAAGGTAATTCACAATAAGATCCCGATTTAAATTGTTTTACAAAATATTGATGAAGAAGGGAAAACCATACTATAACTTGAAACAATCTTCAAACATGGATCAAACAACTATGAAATCAAGAAATTACTGAGTACCTCATCAGGGGAAGAACTTTCCAATAGAACAGGCCACATGGAAAGTTAATTTCTTCATGTATAAACATCCATGGTTAAAGAAGTGTTGAGGGAAATGCTTGTTTAAAGTGGAGAGTCATGCTAAGCCCTAGATATTGTGACATTACATTTCTATTATTATAATAGTATTGTATTTATTGGTCATCTAGGAACTTTAATGTAATTGTATGTCCGTCTAGGACCTTAATTGTACTTGTACCCTTTCTCTCCTATATCTACCAAGGAGACCTAGTTTTAGAGATCATCTAATATTGTATTGTGCATTTGATGCATTGTAAAAGGATGATGGCCCCTCAAAAATACTTCGTATTCATCTATGTATTTCATTATCAAGGCATTGGATTACTCTTTCTTTATATTTTTATGCTATTTTGGGAATTTGGTGCACAACAATAGAGGTGCCTGGTGCTTTTGATATCTAGAATACACATCAAGACTTTAAAAATATGGTGCACACACAAATTCTTTGTAAAGGTATGTTTGAGGCGCCAATGTGTATCAATGAGTAGCACAGTGGTGCATTTTATAAATAATTGATGCACCAAAGTGCCATATCACTATAGGTGCACCAATAAAAATACCTCCATTAGAGGCCCTAACCACCCAAATTTTTTCTTTACAATGGAAATCCATTAAAACCTCCACTACCAATTGCAAATATTTTTATAGAGTGTTTTTATAATAATGTTTCCCTATCTTGAAACTTTAAAAACTCCAACGGAAGGTGTTTTCCTTGTAGTGGGACAAATTGTTGGGGATATGAGAAAGTGAATTGATTTCTTTTAACCAAATAGATTGCATGTTCATCTTATTAGTTGGGAATGAATGTTGGACTACATGTGATCTTTTTATCCTTAATATCATTGGGTAAAGGATTAAAAGAAATAATTGATGGGCCTATGTAATCATGGAGAGGTGGATCATTGGGTGTTCTTATAACTTGGAAATTGTTGGGTAAAGGAGCCTCACTCGAGAAAAAGGTGAGCAAAGTTATATGATTTCCTTTTTCTATGAAATCATTAAAGTGCCTATCTTAACTCTCCGATGGGAGAATGATTAGTTGGTTCTTCCAAAAATCTAGTAAAGCATGTTTGTAACTACCCAAAATTGTTGGGGTATCTCATTTTAATCCATATGAAAGAAGGAAAATATACTAGTGATTTCCTCAAGCTTTGAAACTCATCGGGGCCCATACGTTTGATTATTAGAGTAGAGTAATGAACTTGGGATATTTTTCTTGAATAAATAATCATTAATGTGACCAACCCTTTTTCCAAAGAAAGAGGATACCAAGTCAGAGTACTTCTTTCCTTCACTAAATTGTTAAATCACTATATCAACACATCACTATGCTTCCTTTACTAAATCAACTAAGTAATTATGCTAGCTCATTAAGTAGAAAATGTGACTCCGTCCTTCCCTAAGTTAACAAAGTAATTGTGCCAACTTCTCGAGAAGAGAATAGGGTAGCCTAAGCAACTTTCTCTTTTATAAAAAACACTAATATTCCAAGAAATTCATCAATGAAATAGGTTAAGCCACTTTCTTCCCTCATCAAAATACTAAATATTTTATGCAAATAGTGCAAGGTAGAAGATGTGAGTTTCTTAGGATAGAAATGTCAATAGTAAACTTATTCTAAAATCAAATACCAATACATGTTAATTTATTTATATTCTCATGTTTTGAATGAGATAAGCAAGTAATGCACTGACTCCCTCTCATTTTAATGATATGTGAGTTAACGTTCAAGTTCATTCTCTCCTTGAATAAGGTATTTTAACCACAAGGATTCTAGTCAAGGATGATTTTGCACTCCAAACCCAAAAAATGCTATAGTGATCACAACTCCAAATTTTAAATTGAACCTTAAAAAATAAAAAGCATAAATTAAAACTTGTACAATGTAATTTTATGAGATTAAAAGAAACGATGCAGCTTCCATAAGTCTAGAAGAACATAAGCTATTGAGGGTGCTTAACGATAGCATTGGAAAATAATGAATCTCAACGTGACTTTGATTAAGTGATGTAAGGGAACATATGCAATTGTATCTGCATCATAATCAACGTAAACAATGTGTGACATAACTTGCGACGTAAGCATTACTATGAATGAATCGAAATGACAATGCTAAACATTTATGTCTCATGAAGTTGCAATCTTTAAAGAGATTCTTAGAGATTTTTTTGTTTGTTTTTTGAAACAAACAAACAAAAAAGAGCAAGGTGCATGTGCTTTTTTGTCATGGAATTGTTGAGAGATCAACAAGTTCAACAAGTAAAATTAATCATTGCACTGTATTTCTCTCTTTACAAATGCAACATTTATGAGAAATAAATCAATACTTATTTTCGATATAAATGGGGTGGGATTGTTGAGAGGTCAATAAATTCAACATGTAAAATTAATCATTGCATTGCATTTCTCTCTTTACAGATGCAACATTTATGAGAAATAAATCATTATTAGTTTTTAAAATAAATAGTGTGTTGGTTCATTTTCAATTCACAAAAAACACTAAAGCAAATATATTTACAGAAATACATATATTGTTTTATGTACACAGGCTTCTTCCATACAACCTTATATAAAAGAGTTCCTCAACAACTTCATTAAGATATTCAATATTGGGCTATAGACATCAACCTCATGTAACATAATGAATTTTTTCCATATATTAGTATAAAAGAGAGTTCCTCAACAACTTCATTAAGATATTCAATATTCGGCAATGGACATCAACCTCATGTAACATAATGAATTTTTTCCATATATTAGTATAAAAGAAATTCCACTTTCTTTTAGTGCAAGAGATTTGCAATTATATAAATATAAAAAGGGTTTTGATGTTTTCATAAATTCTTACCTTTAAATAAAGTTTGGGAAAAAATTAATGTTGTACAAGCATAGTCTTTGCAAGCAACTTGGAGGAAAAGAGTGAATGAAACGAAAAAAAAACTGTTATCTTACAAACATTTATAATTACGAAGAATTGAATGACAAGTATTTGTTAAATCGCTTGTGACCAACCATGATATTTTTGAAAGGTGTGGGTGATGTGAAATCTAGTGTAAAAGCTTTGAAAGGTGGCAATTACATGTGATTGATAATTCATATCGTTATTAAAAGAGCGATTATCTATGAGTGAAAGTGTATAAGATTTGTTATGGTTATTAAAAGTATTTAACATTTTCTATAATTAGGTGTTCGATATATTCTATGCATATTCCATAATTCAATTTTGCATTTTCAAGGTGATTTTTTTTTGTTTTTGAATATTTCATATATTTGATATCCATACTAATACTTGTTTTTGTAATTTTGGAATCCAATTTTAATATTTTTATAATCAAATCTTGTATTTTGAAAATATACATTAATTTTGACATATCTAGAAAATGATTTAAAATCAAATAAAATCAAATTTAATAAAATGAACATTATTTACTTTTAAATTACAAAAATTAAAATGAAACCATACATATAATCTATACATCACATGAGAATTTTTTGCAAATATTATAAATGCCCCTCGCTTATCCTAGTTATTCGCTTTATTGGATTCATTATCTTTTAAAATCTATATTCTAGTATGCTTAAAAACCATTAAATTATCTTTCAAAAAACTCCTTTACTTTAATATGGTTACTTAATACTATCTCACAATTGTGTTAACATTAATATTTATTAATGTCTCTCAATTATATCATTACTCTCTTTATCTAAAAATTAATAATCTATATTATATTTGTGATCTAAAAATTAATAATCCATATTATATTTAGAAACTCTATTTCCTACCCATTTTCCAACTATCGACATCATCATAGAATGCAACTAAGTCCCTCACCTTGAGTTTTTAAGTCCAACAAAGTGTGAGAGATATACTCCATCATCATAGAATGCAACTAAGTCCCTCACCTTGAGTTCTTAAGTCCAACAAAGTGTGAGAGATATACTCCATCAAAGTGTGAGTTCTAAAGTATGATGCATTATTGTTTATGAGTTGTACTTTATTGTACATTAGTATCCTTGTTGTTGGCAGGGTTATATTCTAATCGATAAGTTCGTTGACCATATATACTTGTGTGTTTGACCAAAAAGTTATACTCTTTTTTAATGTCCAACATTATAATACACAAATTTATATTTTTAAAGCATATTTAAATTATAAATATTGCACATCTAATTGGTTGATGCAATAATGTTTTTATTAAGTAATCATCGCAAATTATACCACATTAAATTTATTTTATTTATATCTTTGTTGTAGAGTGCCACTTGTCATCTTTCATTAATACTAAGGTGACATATGTTGGCTTTCATTATTTTGAAAGACCGCACTTGCATTTTGGATAAGGCGTTTAGCAAGTAGCAAATGGCATGTAACCTACATACAATCTCCATAAATGGAATCTAATCCGCCTAAAAGGATTGCACTTGCACTTTGGATGATGTGTCTAGTAAATGGTGTGTAAATTGCATACAATCTCCATAAATGACATATAACATGTCTCCATAAATGACATTTAACTTGTCTAGATTGAGAATAAGATAGATCTTAATTGGCATATGACATAAGGATACGACTTTAATTGAAATATGAGATAGGGTATCTAGAACTATCTACTACTCGTTTCAAACTAAAACTATTTTGTCGAGGTTTTTATTTTGCTTACGTCCCACCCCCTATAATTGAAACTTTCGATCAAATTGGAACAAATGTATGCCTAAATGTTTCGTAGTTTGTAGATTTGTAAGAAATTTTCTAGAAACACCAGAGACAACGTGCATCAAAGACTACTCACCTTGGTTTGGTATTATTGAATGCGATCCCTGCACAAATCTTGTATTTTTCTGCACCTATCAATCCTCAGGTAGCATTTAGCTCCTTGAATGAATGAGGCAAGCTAATTGAAGTTTACTATAGATTTCTTAGCATTGTAGTTATTTTCAGAGATGCTCGTTCGAGAATTGCTTTAAGCTATTCTTTATGTTCTGCCATAGAATAGGAACCCATCCTCCCACTGCTTACATTCAATGTAGAGTAGGATCTATTGGTCGCGGGGACTAGATTTTATATTTTTAACAAAACTTTGTCAACTCTCTCCTGCAATTGCCTCCCTACGAGATTTTTATGGTGTCATATGATGGCACTTCCTTTTTACAGCTACATCTGGAGAATAAGTATTTGAAATAAGCAAACTATATTTTTTTAAACTTGATATGGAATTTATATTCTTTCTAAATCAGTGTACCATGTCAAAGAATGGAGTCTCCTTTAGTTTCAAGAGCACAATGATGTAGATATTCTGGTCATATTTATTCTCTAACAACCAAAAGTTGTCCAAGTCCCATTCTTAGTAACCCTGAACTTGTTGATAGAAATCTTGTCTTGGTTGAACTAATTGTCTCGATCAGTGATTGCTCTTTCTTTTCCAAAATATTCTTTGAGTTACAGTTGGGTTCTAAGGCGATGTTAGACGAGAGGCATATGCTCCTCTTAGTTTCATATTGTCCCACTTGTTTTTTATAATCAAAATCCAATTGAAGAAGCAAACAACATGTCTGATACAGTGTACATGTCAACTATTATAGAATCCCCTAGTCTGCTCTGAAAAACGTCTCCGTTATTAATGTTTGACCCGTTCGATTTCTCAAGGAGTTTCCTTGGCAAGCATTGGACCATAGGCCTGTGTGATTTGTGATGAAGTTTCTCTTACATCTTCTTTGTACTCTTGAGAGCCTACCTGCTCTAAGTGCACCCAATAGACTCCTGCTCTTCTTCTAAATAAAGATTCCATCAAAAGCGATGAAGAAAATCCTATGTTAAGATCATATTTGCCTCTCAAGACGAACTGAATATTCATTTTGTGGTGGATTTAGATTTGGTAGAAGTAGCTACAACAATACAGTTGGTATTCACTTCTTTGCAGGACTGATATGCTACTGACCTGTGTCGATTTTCATTAATGCATTCCATTTATTGTAGTTGGTGTTCGCCTTGTAATACCATTACCTCCAGCCTCCAAGCCATAGATTTAAGTCATTCCCATCCATGAGCCACTAAACATATTATATGTCATCCAACTACTACTTTTCAGTGCATGTCCTCCAACTTGGGGAATTATAAAAGGCATGTTTTCCGTGTGAGTTTCTCTCGATGCAATGTAAAAGGATTCTCATCTATCACAAAGTTTAAGTTTGTATACGATACTAGGTATTCAATTCTTTAAATCGATGTCTCGAAATCTTAAACGGCCAATGAATTTTGGTGCTTTTTCTTGTAACACTATTTACAAAAATGTAATTAACCATACATTGTTAATTAGCAGGTGTATTTTATAAATTTTTAATGGTATGCTTAACATTCATCTATTGAATGTAGAATGTTTCAACAGTTGAGTTCTATAGGGTTCTTATTTTTGCTATTCAAAGTGCCTAACACTCAAAAGCAGGTGTCAAAAATATTAATACTCAAGAGCATATTTGTCAAAAAGCTTAATACTCAAGAGCATATTTGTCGATGGAAAGAAAATACAAGTGTCATTTGAATACCAAAGAGGAATCTTCCCGTCTGAAATATAAGGGTAATTGATTGTTTATAAAAGTATGATGCACCATGTTGTTTTGATTTCATTTAGCTAAAATATATTTCTTTTTGTTGAATCTTTCAATCATTTTATTTGAAGGAGCAACAACATAGAAAGGGGACCTTGCTCAACCTGTCATAGACAAGGTAATTTCTTTCTTGTATCAACTTCAAACATTACTTTGAGTATAATAATACAATGGGAGGAGGATTATGGAACAATTGCTTGGATTTAATCCAATTCATGGCTACAAATATAGATGAATTCATTTTTCTTTTTATATAGATTTGTGTTTTATTGTTTCTTAATATTGTCTTGTATTATTTGCAACAGAGACTATCACGCATATGAGTTGACTACTGAAACCGTTCCTGAACTAAAGAACTTAGCTTCAGATAGATTGAACTCAGAGAGGCTTCTCTACAAATATTTTGGTTAAGTCCTCTATTTAAAACCATAATTAGTTTTTTATATTTTCTTATAAACATAATATATGTATTCACCATATTTATTGTTGTATGCATGCCTCCACACTGGATTTTTTGGATGTCAACGAATTTTCGATGCTGAACACATTTTGAGTATCCTTATCTTGCAAACTATTTTTCGTAGGTCTTGATAGTACAAGTAAAAAAGAGAACGCTCTTCCCGAGTCGCTTCTCTCCTTTGTATTTTATTTTTCATTAATTTGTTAAGTGAACAGAGTGCCTCTACTTTCTGACTCTTAACTCATATAAGATACTACATTGTATTGGACTTTCTCTTAAATGATTTATGCTTCCAAACTCTTAATAATTCTATCATTTTATTATTTGGTTTCCTGCAAACTTTGTAAGTAGACATGTTGGTATGTTAGAATTGTTAGTATGCTACAGCTTTAAAACTCTCTTATAGATTTCCATTCCATAATACTTATATTTACTCTGTATATGGAAACGAATTAACCATATGGTTGGCTCCTGCATATTTTCATTATCTTGATTACAATGATTCTTCGCATTCACTATGCATTTTTTATTACAAACTTATAGTTCATGTAATATCACATTTTGTTATTATTATTCATTAGTTTTTAAATATGAAAGGAATTAACTATACTTTATATATTTATTTAGGGTAACAACCTTTGGTTTCAATTATATAAGTCATTTGTATCAATATGAAACTAAATCTTTGTGCCTAACATGATGAATCAATAGGACTAAATATTTCATTCACCTTTGTAAAATATACAGAGGTCTTCTACATAATATAACTTAAATTTGTATGTGACCTTCTACATAATATAACTTAAATTTGTATTTAGTCACAAACTCGTATGGTCAATAAATTTCATTTAGATTTATCAATACTAATGTAAATATTTCTATATAAATTTTGTTCCAAGCTTCCACATTTATTAGGTTTCATATTTATAGTGAATCCATTAGCATTTTTTTTCATATACATATCTATTATAAAAATGATTTTACAAAAAATAGTTATACAATAAAATAAATGGGGGCGTAACTCTTTTTTTTTTAACAAAAATGATTGAATAGATTTTTATAAAAAGTTTGATAAAAAAATTACATAGCCCTGATCTTGGACTATTCCCAAAGGAGAACCATGTCCGTGACTCTTTGTTCATCCTTTACCATCCTATACTTTTCATGGTATTTCCCTAATCTATGGAAACTATATCTCTTGACAAACTGCCCAAGTAAGAGAGCGCAAAAACAAAACATATGCAGAAAAACTTGTAGTCCCAATTAACATATTCAGTTCCTCTTATAATCCTTTTGATCGCAAACTAAGACTCCACAGTCTAGATCAACACCCTTATTCGCCACGATGTCCGCTTGCTGGTTCTTTGCTCTGAGCAGATGGAGGAAGTTGATGGCTTTGTATTGATTGACCATGCATTTTAGGATGTGATGCATCTTGGTTAATGGGTTCTTGCACTTCTTCATCAAGTTCCATTCTTCTCTGACGACCATCATCGAGTCACTGAAAATCAGCAACTCTTCAATGTCGATATTCCTTGCAAGATCTAGACCTTTGATTGGAGCTATCCATTCGGCACAATTATTTGTTTGTTTTCCAATTCCCCAAGAGTACTCTTTTATCTTATTTCCTTTAGAGTCGAAGATGACTCCACCCGCACCTAATAGCCCGGGATTACCTTTTGAGGCGTCGTCAAAGAATAAGGAATTGCAGCCAACATTCTTCCACCACACATTGAAGTCTTCAAGCTTCATTCTGACATGCCAATTCTGAGGTTTGGAGTTTTTCCTTCACTGATTCCAAGGAGTAGAGGAAGTACCCCCAAAAAATTTGGAAGCCCAAGCTCTTTCCTGTTAGATTTTTAACATTAAGCTAGCATAACATTAGGATCTTTAACTGAGAGAACAACAAGCACTGCAATCAAACACAAGAGACAATGAACACAGTGTTTTTCCTTGGGGAAACCATAAATGGAGAAAACCCTGCAACTTCCTCAGAGATAGAATCAGCACCAAAGTAAAACCCAAAATAGTAAGTGATCTCTCGACAATAGTAACCTTCTTTCTATCTAGCCCCAGTGTCTTCTCCTTCCTCAACTATGTGCTACACTTGAGTGTGTGTGAGATGCGTCCTAAATAGAGAGTCCAACTCTCTATTTATACTAATCCCGACATGACTAAAACCCTATTAGGGCCGACCTCTCTAGGAGAGTCTAATAACCCAAGTGCCCCGAAACTGCGGGGACTTTAACCCTTAGACAATAGGAGGGTTACCCACAATGACTTGACATGACTTGTTTACAATATAGATTCTCCTGATAGGAGCATCGAGGCATGACATGACACAAGTACATCCCAGAATAAACATCGGGTTACAATAGATAAGAAATACAAGTGAATACATTCTGAAGTTACAATTACATCAACACTCCCTCTTAACTAGGAAGGTATTCTCTCGACACAATTTTCATCACTGGTCTTCTTCTCTGGATCATCTCATCATATGTATCTTCAAATCATCTTCATCTTTGAATATGGATCATCACTCGATCTGGATCATCACTGATCATCATCACTGGATCTAGATCATCACTCGATCTGGATCATAATCATTGGATCTGGATCATCACTCGATCTAGATCATCACTAGACATCATCATTGGATCTGGATCATCACTTGATCTGGATCATCACTGCTGGATCATCATCACGGGTGCTATCTCATGATTCTTCTCATCACAGGAAGTTCTATAGAGCTATCCCTTTTTTATGTTGGTTGTAGGCCTAGCCTCCATGTAGGTCTTTCTTCAGCGCTTATATCTGACACTAAGTCAGAATGGCCTGTCCAGCACTTACATCTGACCTACTCATCAGAAAGCCACGCCTAGAACTCACATCTGATCATGTAGGAGCCAATCCTATAATCACATCAGAAAGGCCCAGCACTCACATTTAGCCATGTGAAAACACATCCTGCAACCATGCTAAAAAGGCTCTTCTCTTTCACCCATGCGGGAACACATCCTGCAACCATGATGAAAGAGCTCTGCACTTACATCCACCCATGCGGGAACACATCCTGCAACCATGATGGAAGGGCTCCACACTTACATTCACCCATGAGGGAACACATCCTGCAACCATGATGAAAAGGCTCTGCACTTACATTCACCCATGCGGCAACACATCCTGCAACCATGCTGAAAAGGATATGCACTTACATTCACCCATGAGGGAACACATCCTGCAACCATGATGAAAAGGCTCTGCACTTACATCCACCCATGCAGGAACACATCCTGCAACCATGATGGAAAGGCTCTCAACCCCAAGTTGAGGGTTCCTGGTACCTCACCAGGTAGCTCCATTCCAAGAATGGCAACAGCCATTATATCTAATCAAGTGGGAACACATCCCTCAATCACATTAGAATGGCCATGTGCTCACATCTGATCATGTAGGAACACATCCTACAGTCATATCAGAATGGCCCTCAGTCCTAAACCAAGTATTCTTAGTACCTCACCAGGCAGCTCCATTCCAATAATGGCAATATCCCTTATATCTGATCATGTAGGAACCAATCCTATAGTCATATCAGAATGGCTCAGCACTCATATCTGACATGGAAGGAACCAATCCTCTCACCATGACAAAATGGCTCAGCCCTTACATCTGACCTACTCATCGGAATGGCTTTTGGATTCAGCACTCATATCTGACATGGAAGGAACCAATCCTCTCACCATGACAGAATGGCTCAGCCCTTACATCTGACCATGGAAGGAACCAATCCTCTCACCATGTCAGAATGGATATGGGTCTCATCATTTTCCCTTGGAGGAAACCTCGATATGGAGAACACCAAGCTTCTCCCCGAAGTACTCAAACTTCACCCTAGCCAATGGCTTCATCAACACATCAGCTATCTGTTCCTCCGTCGCAACATACTGGAGCTTTACTGCTCCCCTCTGCACCATATCCTTGATATAGTGATACTTGATCTCAATATGCTTTGACTTGTCATGGAACACTGGATTCTCTGACAACTTCATGCAACTCTGGTTGTCATAATGTATACAAGTAGCATCCAATTGGAGATCAAATAAATCAGACAGTAGCTTCCGCAACCATACTACCTCACAACTAGTTGAACAAGCTGTGACATACTCTGCTTCAACTGTACTAAGTGCCACACAGGATTGCTTCCTGCTAAACCAAGAGATCACACCGGATCCCATACTAAAGAAACACCCTGAAGTGCTCTTCCTATCAATGGCATTGCCTGCCCAATCTGAATCGACATAACCCTCCAGGTTAATATTCTGATTGACTCATACTTGAGCCCATAATCAACTATACCCCTCAGGTACCTTAGAATATGCTTTGCAGCAATCAAGTGAACATGTCTCAGATCTGTCAGGAACTAGCTCAAGGTGTTCACAACAAAGCAAATATCTGGTCTCGTGTTCATCAGGTACATCAAGGACCCAATCATCTAATGATACATCGTAGCATCAACTGTCTCTGAAGAAGCATCACTTGATAGCTTCAGGTTTGATGCCATAGGTGTGGCCATAGCCTTGCAGTCCATCATCCCAAACCTCTTTAGGATCTCTACTGTATATTTCCCCTGTCCCAGGGAAATCCCATCTGCATTCTACCACACCTCCATGCCTAGAAAATAATGCATCATACCCAAGTCCTTCATTTCGAACTCGATAGCAAGATTCCTCTCTGTATCATCAATCAACCCATCCATACCTGTTACAATTAGATCATCTACATACAGTAGGAGAATCACTGGGTTGTCATCTTCAACCTTGTAGTAAAGGTTGGAATCTGTTTTACTCTTAGTAAATCCTAAACTGGATAGAAAGCTATCAATTTTTCCGTACCAAGTCCTGGGTGCCTATTTCAAACCATACAGGGATTTCTTCAATCTGCATACATGAGACTCTCTATCATGTGTCTCAAAACTGAGTGGTTGCTCCACATAC
The DNA here is from genome assembly GCA_001517045.1 of Pseudotsuga menziesii. Taxonomy (NCBI): domain Eukaryota; kingdom Viridiplantae; phylum Streptophyta; class Pinopsida; order Pinales; family Pinaceae; genus Pseudotsuga; species Pseudotsuga menziesii. The sequence goes on along the minus strand of LPNX010333297.1, from coordinate 559,872 downwards.
ACTTTCT
>LPNX010333297.1:488400-559550 GCA_001517045.1 Pseudotsuga menziesii | reverse complement strand
CATAGTAATGCTACATACCCGGAGCAGGATCTGGTCCTCTTTCTTTCTCTGTGATTCTCTTCTGGAGCCCCATATCTTTCCGCACCTTGGATAACTTCTCGTACCCAAGTAGGTTTCCTCTTGTGAGGATTCTTTTCTTGAGGTGGATCTACAGGTCTTTGTGGTTCTTCAAATTCTCGATCTTCTTCCTGAGCTTCTTCATTCATGGTTGTATCATGAATCCTGGGTGCTTCTACTTCTTCAGATTCTTTAGTAGGTTTCTTTCTGGATTTGTTGTAAGCTGTGTCTTCATCAAATGTCACATCCCTACTGAGATCAATCTTCTTGAATCCTGGGAAGTATAATCTATAAGCCTTTGAGTTTTCAGAATATCCCACAAATATACCCTTCTTACCTGAAGGATCTAATTTAGTTCTCTTCTCTCTTGGAATGTGTATATACACAAGACAGTCGAATATTCTTACATGGTTGACTTCTGGTCTCTTGCTGGAGAAGACTTCTTCAAGAGTCTTGTTCCCTAGTACTCTATGTGGAGTACGGTTCTGTACATACACCGTTGTTCTGGCAGCTTCCGCCCAGAGATGCATAGGAATATCTTGATCATGAAGCATTGCTCTTGCAACTTCCATGATAGTTCTATTCTTCTCTTCTGCAACCCCATTCTGTTGTGGATTGTAAGGAGTGGACTACTCCCTCTTAATACCTGAGTCTTTGCATAGCTCTTTGAATTCATTTGAAGTGAATTCTCCACCATTGTTTGATCGAAAGGTCTTGATCTTCTTTTCAGTGTGATTCTCGATCAAGGCTTTGAATTCCTTGAACTTGTTGAATACTTTGTCTTTATTCTTCATTAATTAAACCCATGTATTCCTAGAAAATTCATCAATAAAAGAAACATAATATGCATACCCGCTTAGTGAGCTTGATGACATAGGACCGCATACATCAGAGTGGATGATTTCCAAGATTCCTTTTGCTTTGCTTTCACTGCTTGGAAATGTCTTCTTTGTATTCTTTCCTTTCGCACATCCTTTGCAGACCCCGTCATGTTTTGCTTGGATTTCTAGAAGACCTTCAACAGCTTTGCTTGCAATAGGTAGTGCTCTGTAATGCACATGTGCAAGTCTTCTATGCCAAAGTTCATTTGGCTCTACTGTGTCATGGACCAATGCTTGTTCTGGATGGCCCTTTAATTTGTACAAACCTCCTTCTTGTTCTCCAATCATTACTGCATCATCGATGGTCTTTCCTTTTGGCCACATGATGACTTGACCATCTATGAATGCAACCCTCATTCCTTTTGCATGTAATGCAGAAATGGAGAGAAGGTTCTTCTTGAGTCCTGGCACAAAAAATACTTCCTTCATTGTAATAGACTTTCCAGAGTCTAGTTTATAGGAGTATTCCCCACTACCTTTTATTGGATACTGGTAGTCATATCCTAGCTTCACCTTTTGAGATGATTCATGTTCTGACAGTTTCACAAAGGATTCCTTGAATCCTGTCATATGCTTGGAAGCCCCACTGTCTATAAGCCAATCAGTGCTTCCATGAGTAATGTTTCCCGTAAGAGCGAAAATCAAAACATACTCATATTCACTGGAAGAATCTTCACTTTCATATCTAGTTTTCTTCTTGGAAGGTTCATCATCCTCTGCAGAATGAGCATGATGTCTTCTCTTGTTTCCCTTCTTCTTATGAGAGTTAATCTTGTTTCTAGGATAGTCTTTTGCAAAGTGTCCTCTTTCATCACATGTATAACATCTTAATCTAGATAGGTCCTTTCTAATGTTATCTTTATGGTGAAAGTTCTTACCTTTGGAGTGATGAGAGTTTCTTTTGCCTTTCTTGGAGTGAACTGTGAGGGCTTGATCTTCACTTCCCATCTTCTCTTCTCGAGCTTCTATTCGAGCTTCTTCTTGAGAGCATTCTTCCCATAGTCTGCTGAACTTGACTAACTTCTTTCTGGCACAAATTCCTTGGATGAATGAATCCCATGACCTAGGGAGGCCATTCAGTGTTGTCATCACAATTTTTGCATTCTCCACTTCTTCATCTACAGCTTCTAGTTTTTCTTTGATCTGAGAGACCCTTGTGAAGTAAGACTGGATGGTCTCAGAATTCCGGATCTTTACATTCTTCAACTGATTCCTTAGAGTCATCTTTCGATTGATGTTCTTCCCTCCAAACAGTTTGGTTAGGGAATCAAACATAGCTTTAGGTGTCTTGAGAGAGGACACATGTGGGATGAGGTGATCCTTGATAGAATCATCGATGATTCTCTTTGCCATAACCAACTTCTTCTTATGTAAGGCCTTTGCCTTATCTCCCTCTGAAACTGGAACCTCCTCATTGATATAGGAGTCCAACTCATTTTCTTCTAGGACCAAGGAGATCCTATACTTCCAAGCTCGGAAGTTATCAACTCCCTCAATATTTTCATCAAGCTTGGTATGATGAGTCATCTTAACTGAGAACCTCAAATGGAAATACAAAAAATTTAGATCTTACCAGGTCAAGATGTCGGTTCTATATTTGGAGCTGAAATCCTGCAGAGCTGGTTCAAGAGCAAATTAGGGTTTTGCTTTTCCGAAGTTCTGTCCAACCAATTGCTTTGAATTGTATCCCTAAGAGGAGATCAATCCAATCCTGGGCTCACTAAAAAATTCCTCTTCTGTGAAAATCCCTAATTTTTGGCAGCAGCGTCGGGTCCAAAACTGAAAAACCTCAGAATTGGATTCTGCTTCGACAGAAAGATGTGCCCTATCGAGGAGAGTTATTCCAACCTTCTTTTGCTAAAAATCTGTGGAGAGAGTTCTCACAGCTGCACAGTGTCTTCTTCTCAGGCTAGCTCTGATACCATGTTAGATTTTTAACATTAAGCTAGCATAACATTAGGATCTTTAACTAAGAGAAAAATAAGCACAACAATCAAACACAAGAGACAATGAACACGGTGTTTTTCCTCGGGGAAACCATAAATGGGGAAAACCCCGCAACTTCCTCAAAGATAGAATCAGCACCAAAGTAAAACCCAAAACAGTAATTGATCTCCCGACAGCAGTAACCTTCTTTCTATCTAGCCCCAGTGTCTTCTCCTTCCTCAACTATGTGCTACACTTGAGTGTGTGTGAGATGTGTCCTAAATAGAGAGTCCAGCTCTCTATTTATACTAATCCCGACATGACTAAAACCCTACTAGGGCCGACCTCTCTAAGAGAGTCTAATAACCCTAGTGCCCCGAAACTGCGGGGACTTTAACCCTTAGACAATAGGAGGGTTACCCACAATGACTTGACATGACTTGTTTACAATATAGATCCTCCCGATAGGAGCATCGGGGCATGACATGACACAAGTACTGTTGATATATTTGTAACTTCGAAATGTATTCATCTATGTATCTTATGTCTTGTAACTCGATGTTTATTCTGGGATGTATCTATTATGTAATTGAGTCATGTTGTCATGCCCGTATGTTATGATCAAGAGAATCTATAATGTAAACAAGTCATTTCAAGTCATAGTGGGTAACCCTCTGATTGTCTAAGGGTTAAAGTCCCCGCAGTTCCAGGGCACTAGGGTTATTAGACTCTCCTAGTAGAGGTCGGCCCTGGTAGGGTTTTAGTCATGCTAGGATTAGTATAAATAGAGATCTGGATTCTCTATTTGATACACAACTCATACACACTCAAGTGTAGCGCATAGTTGAGGAAGGAGAAGACACTGGGGCTAGACAAGAAGAATATTACTGCTGTCGAGAGTGCATCTTACTATTTTCGGGTTTTACCTTTTGTCCTGATTCTATCTCTGAGGAAGTTGCGGGATTTTCTCCTTTATGGTTTTTCCGAGGAAAAACATTGTGTTCATTGTCTCTTGTGTTTGATTGTTGTGCTTGTTATTCTCTTAGTTAAACATCCTAATAATGCTAGCTTGAATGTTGAAAAACTAACATGGTATCAGGGCTAACCTGAGAAGAAGACACTGTGCAGCTGCAGGAACTAGGGCTTCCTAGTTTGTGGATCTTCCTCCACATATTTTCAGCAAAAGTAAGGTGGAATAACTCTCCTCCTTAGGGAGCATCTTTTTGTCGAAGCAGGATCCAATTCTGAGGTTTTTCAGTTTTGGACATGTCACTGCTATAGGAAATTAGGGCTTTTCACAGAAGAGGAAATTTTTAGTGAGCCCATGCCTAGATTGATCTCCTCCCCAAAATCGAAGTTAGGGACAATTTTCAAGACATTTGGGTGGACAGAACTCTGGAAAAGCAAAACCCTATTTTGCTCCTGAATCAGCTCTGCAGGATTTCAGCTCAAGTTTCAGATCCGCCATCTTGACCCTAGTAAGATCTAAAATCATTTGTATTTCCATTTGAGGTTCTCAGTTAAGATGTCTCATCATACCAAGCTTGATGAAAAACTTGAGGGAGCTGATAACTTCCGAGCTTGGAAGTATAGGATCTCCCTGGTCCTGGAAGAGAATGAGTTAGACTCCTACATCCATGAGGAGGTTCCAGTTCCAGAGGGATATGAGGCTAAGGCCTTGCATAAGAAGAAGTTGGTTATGGAAAATAGGATCATTGCTGATTCTATCAAGGATCACATTATCCCACAGGTGTCCTCTCTCAAGACACCTAAATCTATGTTTGATTCCCTAACCAAATTGTTTGAAGGGAAGAACATAAACCGGAAGATGACTATGAGAAACCAACTGAAGAATGTGAAGATTCAGAATGCAGAAACAATCCAGTCTTACTTCACAAGAGTTTCTCAGATCAAATAACAACTAGAAGCAGTTGATGAAGAAGTGGAAAATGCAGAGATTATGATGACAACACTGAATGGCCTTCCTAGGTCATGGGATTCTTTCATCCAAGGAATCTGTGCTAGAAAGAAGTTAGTCAAGTTCAGCAGACTATGGGAAGAATGCTCTCAAGAAGAAGCTCGAATAGCAGCTCAGCAAGAAAAGATGGGAAATGAAGATCAATCTCTCATAGTACACTCCAAGTCTCACTCCAAGTCAACCAAAAGAAGATCTCAACACTTCAGAGGTAAGCACTTTCACAAAGATAACACTAGAAGAGATTTATCTAAGATCATATGTTATACATGTGATGAAGCAGGACATTATGCAAGGAATTGTCCTAAGAAACCAAAGCCAACAAAGAAGAGCAACAAAAGAAGACATCATGCTCATGCTGCAGAGGATGATGAACCATCCAAGAAAATATCCAGATATGAAAGTGAAGATTCTTCAAGCAAGGATGAATATGTTTTGATCTCTGCTCTCACAGGTAACATTACTCATGGAAGTGATGATTGGCTCATAGACAGTGGGGCTTCCAAACATATGACAGGATTCAAGGAATCCTTTGTGAGACTATCAGAACATGAATCACCTCACAAGGTGAAGCTAGGAGATGACTACCAATATCCAATAAAAGGTAGTCGGGAATCTTTCTATAAACTAGACTCTGGTAAATCTCTAACAATGAAGGAAGTATTGTTTGTGCCAGGACTTAAGAAGAACGTCCTTTCCATATCAGCATTAGATGCAAAAGGAATGCGGATTGCATTCATAGATGGTCAAGTCATCATGTGGCCAAAAGGAAAGACTATCTATGATGTGGTAGTAATTGGAGAACAAGAAGGAGGATTGTACAAATTGAAGGGCCATCCAGAACAAGCCTTGGTCCATGACACAGTAGAGCCAAGTGAACTTTGGCATAGAAGGCTTGCACATGTGCATTACAGAGCACTACCTATTGCAAGCAAAGCTGTCGAAGGTCTTCCAGAAATCCAAGCAAAACATGATGGGGTCTGCAAAGGATGTGCGAAAGGAAAGAATACAAAGAAGACATTTCCAAGTAGTGAAAGCAAAGCAAAAGGAATCTTGGAAATCATCCACTCCGATGTATGCAGTCCTATGTCATCAAACTCACTAAGCGGGTATGCATATTATGTTTCTTTTATTGATGAATTTTCTAGGAAGACATAGGTTTACTTCATGAAGAACAAAGACGAAGTATTCAGCAAATTCAAGGAATTCAAAGACTTGATCGAGAACCATATTGAAAAGAAGATCAAGACCATTCGATCAGATAATGGCGGAGAATTCACTTCAAATGAATTCAAAGAACTATGCAAAGAATCAGGGATTAAGATGGAGTTGTCCACTCCTTATAATCCACAACAGAATGGGATTGCGGAAGGGAAAGACAGAACTATCATGGAAGTTGCAAGAGCAATGCTTCATGATCAAGACCTTCCTATGCATCTTTGGGGGGAAGCTATCAAAACAGCGGTGTATGTATAGAACCATACTCCACATAGAGTACTCGAGAACAAGACTCCTGAAGAAGTCTTCTCCGACAAGAAACTAGGAGTCAGCCATCTCAGAATATTCGGCTGTCCTGTTTACATACACATCCCAAGAGAGAAGAGAACAAAATTAGATCCTTCAGGAAAGAAGGGTATATTTGTGGGATACTCTGAAAGCTCGAAGGCTTACAGAATATATTTCCCAGGATACAAGAAGATTGACATCAACAGGGATGTGACATTTGATGAAGACGCGGCTTACAACAAATCTAGAAAAAGACCTGCTGAAGAACCTAAAGAAGGAGAAGCAGAAGCACCCATAATTCATGATACAACCATGAATGAAGAAGCTCAAGAAGAAGATCGAGAATTTGAAGAACCACAAAGACCTGTAGATCCACCTCTGGAGAAGAAGCCTCATAAGAGGAAACTTGCTTGGGTACGAGAACTTATCCAAGGTGCGGAAAGATATGGAACTCTAGAAGAGAATCACAAAGAAAGAAAGAGGACCAGATCCTGTTCCGGGTATGTAGCTTAAATATGTGATTACATTGATAAAGAACCTTCCAGTTATGAAGAAGCGGCAAAACGGAAAGAATGGAAGGATGCTATAATCGAAGAGTATCAGTCGATCATGAAGAATGATGTTTGGGATGTTGTCCCAAGACCAAAATGGAATTCAGTTGTAACTTCCAAATGGATCGACAAGATCAAGCATGCTGCAGACGGTAGCATTGAAAAATATAAGGCAAGATTTGTGGCTCAGGGTTTCTCTCAGAAAGAAGGAATAGATTATGAAGAAACCTTTGCACCTTTAGCCATATACACTTCCATCAAATCAGTACTTGCTCTGGCTGCAGTGATGAAATGGAAGATACACTAGATGGATGTCAAGACTGCTTTCTTGAATGGTGTAGTGGAAGAGGAAGTGTATGTAGAACATCCACTTGGTTTTGAGACACATGACAGGGAGTCTCATGTGTGCAGATTGAAGAAATCCCTGTACGGTTTGAAACAGGCACCCAGGACATCGTACGGCAGAATTGATAGCTTTCTATCCAGTTTGGGCTTTACCAAGAGTAAAGAAGACTCCAACCTTTACTACAAGGTTGAAGATGGCAACCCAGTGATGCTCCTACTATATGTAGATGATCTGTTTGTGACAGGTAGGGATGGGTTGATTGCTGATACAAAGAGAAAGCTTGCTGCTGAGTTCGAGATGAAGGACTTAGGTATGATGCATTATTTTCTAGGTATGGAGGTGTGGCAGAGTGCAAATGGAATCTTCCTTGGACAAGGGAAGTACGCAGTAGAGATCCTAAAGAGGTTTGGGATGATGGATTGCAAGGCCATGGCCACACCTATGGCATCGAACCTGAAGCTATTGAGCGATGCTTCATCAGAGTCAGTTGATGCTACGATGTATCGCCAGATGATTGGGTCCTTGATGTACCTGACAAACACGAGACCAGACATTTGCTTTGCTATGAACATCTTGAGCCAGTTCTTGACAGATCCGAGAAATGTTCACTTGATTGTTGTAAAGCATGTTCTGAGGTACCTGAGGGGTATAGTTGATTGTGGGCTCAAGTACGATGTGAATCAGAAGATTAACCTGGAGGGTTGTGTTGATTCAGATTGGGCAGGCAATGCCATCGATAGGAAGAGCACTTCAAGGTGTTGCTTCAGTATGGGATCAGGTGTGATCTCTTGGTTTAGCAAGAAGCAATCCTGTGTGGCACTAAGTACAGCTGGAGCAGAGTATGTCACAGCCTGTTCAGCTAGTTGTGAGGCAGTATGGCTGAGGAAGCTATTGTCTGATTTATTTGATCTCCAGTTAGATGCTACTTGTATACATTGTGACAACCAGAGTTGCGTGAAGTTGTCAGAGAATCGAGTGTTCCATGACAAGTCGAAGCACATCGAGATCAAGTATCACTATATCAGGGATATGGTGCAGAGAGTAGCAGTGAAGCTCCAATATGTTGCGATGGAGAAACAAATAGCTAATGTATTGACGAAGCCATTGGCTAGGCTGAAGTTCGAGTACTTCAGGGAGAAGCTTGGTGGTCTCCAAATCAAGGTTTCCTCCAAGGGAAAGTGATGAGACCCATAGCCATTCTGACATGGTGAGAGGATTGGTTCCTTCCATGGTCAGATATAAGGGCTGAGCCATTCTATTATGGTGAGAGGATTGGTTCCTTCCATGACAGATATGAGTATTGAGATCCATAGCCATTCTGATGAGTAGGTCAGATATAAGGGCTGAGCCATTCTTTCATGGTGAGAGGATTTGGTTCCTTCTATGTCAGATGTGAGTGCTGGCCATTCTGACGAGTAGGTCAGATGTAAGGGCTACCGCCATTCTGACGAGCAGGTCATATGTAAGGGCTGAGCCATTCTGTCATGGCTAAAGGATTAGATTCCTCCCATGTCAGATGTGAGTGCTAGCCATTCTGTCGAGTAGGACAGATGTAAGGGCTACTGCCACTCTCTGGGAGAGTGGAGGCACCTAGTCTGTTACCAGGTAGCTCAGTCTGGGACTGGGGGCCATTCTGACGAGGGTGTAGGGTTTGGTTCCTACCAAGTCAGATGTGAGTGCATGCCATTCTGACGAGGGTGTAGGATTTGGTTTCTACCAGGTCAAATGTGAGTGTTGTGCCTTTCTGATGAGCAGGTCAGATGTGAGTGCTGTGCCTTTCTGACGAGCAGGTCAGATGTGAGTGTTGGCCATTCTGGTGTAGGATGAGCTCCTACATAAATATAAGGGCTACCGCCATTCTGAAGAGTAGGTCAGATGTGAGTGTTGGCCATTCTGATGTGACTATAGGATTAGGTCCTATATGATTAGATATAAGGGCTACCGCCTTTCTGACGAGGGTGTAGGATTTGGTTCCTACCAGGTCTAATGTGAGTGCTGGCCATTCTCACGAGTAGGTCAGATATAAGGGCTACCAAAGACCTACGAGGAGGTAGGCCTACAACCAGCATGAAAGAAGGCTGGCTCTATAGAACTTCCTGTGATGAGCAGAATCATGAGATAGCACACATGATGATGACCATATGAGATCCAGATCGAGCTATGATCCAGATCCAGTTATGATGACTCCAAGAGATCCAGATCGAGTGATGATCCAGATCCAACAGTGATGATCCAGATCGAGTGATGATCTAGATCCAGCAGTGATGATCCAGATCGAGTGATGATCCAGATCCAGTCCAGTGATGATGATCCAGATCGAGTGATGATCCAGATCCAGTCCAGTGATGATGATCCAGATCCAGTGATGATGATCGAGTATGATCCAGTGATGATGATCCAGATCCAAAAAAGAAGATGGCATGAAGACGAAGAAGACTTGAAGATGAATATGACAAGATGATCCAATTGATACAGAGAACAAAACCAGTGCTGAAAATTATGTCGAAAGAATACCTTCCTAATTAAGAGGGAGTGTTGATGTATTTGTAACTTCATAATGTATTCATCTATGTATCTTATGTCTTATAACCCGATGTTTATTCCGGGATGTATCTATTATGTAATTGAGTCATGTTGTCATGCCCAATGTTCCAATGGGGAGAATCTATAATGTAAACAAGTCATGTCAAGTCATAGTGGGTAACCCTTTGATTGTCTAAGGGTTAAAGTCCCCGCAGTTCCAGGGCACCAGGGTTATTAGACTCTCCTAGTAGAGGTCGGCCCTGGTAGGGTTTTAGTCATGCCGGGATTAGTATAAATAGAGAGCTAGAGTCTCTATTTGATACACAACTCATACACACTCAAGTGTAGCGCATATTTGAGGAAGGAGAAGACACTGGGGCTAGACAAGAAGAAGATTACTGCTGTCAGGAGTGCATCTTACTGTTTTGGGGTTTTACCTTTTGTGTTGATTCTATCTCTGAGGAAGTTGCGGGGTTTTCTCCTTTATGGTTTCCCCGAGGAAAAACACTGTGTTCATTGTCTCTTGTGTTTGATTGTTGTGCTTGTTATTCTCTCAGCTAAAGATCCTAATAATGCTAGCTTGAATGTTGAAAAACTAACAAGTACATCCCAGAATAAACATCGGGTTACAATAGATAAGAAATACAAGTGAATACATTCCGAAGTTACAATTACATCAACATTTTCGCATTTGTCAAAGGTTCCTTATTAATATTGTCCATTTTCCTCATAGATAAAGCTTCCACCCAAAGTGCCTTTGCGGTGGCAACAACTTTGCCAGGACTATTTTTTTCCCCTCAAAAATTTCAATGGTTCTTGTTGTCCGTAGTTTCAAGCAAATATATCTTGGGAGATCTTCCCATGCTCTAGCAAAGTCTGTTTTGTTAGAAAGGGATCCTTGATAGTAATATTTCCAGCAAGCAAAGAAATCAGTTTGGTTTGTTGGCAATGTTAAATCCTAGTTCAAGTATCCGAAGGCCCGTTTCCAAACCTCCTGAGAGAACTTGACCTCTATGAAGAGATGCTCCAAGGACTCTTCTGAATTTTTAAAAAGAACACCTCTCATTGGGCCTGCGATGCCTCTTTTCCTGAGATTCTCGGCAATCATATTTTTTCGATGGGCCAATGTCCAATAATTTTTTTATATCTTTGGCAGCCCATCGCTGCTCCACACTTGGGCCCATTTCCTATCATATGTGTTATTTCCTTTGGGCTCGGCTGCTACACGATACCCATTTTTAACCTCACAGACGCCTGAGCTTCCCCATCCTCTTTCATCTAGAAGGTTGTGATGTACTGGACCAGAACCATGTAGAAGGGAGAGGAAGGCATTGTGATCTGCACATAAACAACTTAGAACCTCCTATTCAAAACAGTCAGCCCATCTACCACTGCTCATCCAACTTGAGAGGTCATATAAGGTGCTCATGTTTGCTTGATCCATCCATCGTTTCATCTCTGTGAAATTATGCTTGAAGTTGGCAGGGGACGAAGGTCATATATTGTTGACCCAGATTTTAATTTTCTTGTCACTACCTAGGATCCAGTAGAGCTGATCATGTAGAATATGTGTTTCCTTCTTGCACAGCTCCCATATTGGCATGCCTTTTTTCCCTTGATCGATGGTGTCTACACATCTTCTTATATCACCACTCATGTAATTTTTGTGTAGAATATCCTTCCACCAAGCTCTCTATCCAGAAACAACTCTCTAGAGTATTTTGGCTCCCAGAGCCAGGTTCATTTTGCTCGGGTCTCTTATCCCAACGCCACCGCAGTCTTTTGGTGTGCAGACTATGTTCCAGTTCACAAGATGGAAATTCCTTTGATTGTTTGGATTGCCACCCTGCCATAAAAACCTTTTGATTTCTTGGGTGATGTCTTTCATAGTTTTTTGGGAGCTAGTGATATTGAGCAAGCATAAATGGGATAGGAAAAGAGAATTGATTTGATTAGGACTAACTTACCAGCAGTATTCAGCCATCTTGTCCCCCATGTTGTGCTTTTGTTTTTTATCTTATCGACCAACCCTTGCCTATCAGCAGCTCATTTCTTCCCTTTGAATATCGAGATCCTGAGATAGTTGAAGGAATTCCAATATGCATTTCCTTCAAACCCAAGTGTCCTTCCTATCCTTGCCAAGGTGCCTGGGGGGTAGTTCCATCCATAAATTCTGGTTTTGGCAGAGTTCACTTTGCTATCAGAGGCTTTTAGAAATACAGATAAGACACCTTTGAATCTTTCTGCGATGATGGTAGATGCCCCTCCTAGCAAGATGGTGTCGTCTGCAAACTGTGCGTGGTTGGAAACTTTGACTCCTCTCATTATCTTTAGGCCTTTTAGCTCACCAAAAGATTGCATACGTTTAAGTTTCATCCTCATTGTTTTAGCCACTAGAAGGTATAGGAAGGGGGACAATGGGAAACCTTGGTGGAGGCCCCTGGTTGCATGGAAAAATTTGGTGGGTTTATCGTTTACTAATGGTGCAATCCATGGGCAGCTGATGCAAGCTTTGACCCATCTAACAAACCTTCTGGAGAAGCCAAATTTGGCCATGGTTTCGAAAAGGAAAAAATGATTTACCATGTCGAATGCATTGGCCATGTCTAGTTTGATAGGCATGCCTTGTTGTTTTCTTTCCATGTTGGAGTGGATAGCTTCCTGGAATAAAATTATATTATCCAATATCTGGCGCCCAATGGGGGTGTAACTCTTAATTTATACGTTGATAATCATTTCTTGTAGAGTACTTAGATTTTTTGTAATAGTGAATGTATGACTATGCTTTTTTAATACAAATCTATTTTATAAAATCACCATAGGAAAGCTAATTTAATGAACATAACATCTTTTTGTCTTTGAACTTTCTTCAATTTTCCACTATATAAACTATACAAGTTCCCATTGGATATTGACAAGTTCATCTATTTTGTAATTTAATTATCACTAAACTAATTAGCATCAAGGACTAGCTACCATGTATCCCTTGTTATTCATGGGTGTGAGAGATACAGTCAAACCTTCTTAAGTTTTATTAGACTTTACTCAACACATACTTTGCACTTGAACGACATATTAGAACATTCGGAAGTGAGATATTTTATTTCTTATTTTTTACACTTTTATTGTTATTGCTTACCATGTACGTTTGAAATATTTTTTCCTTTAATTTTTTTTTTTTTTTTTTAAATCAATTTATTTCTTCATCAAATGTTTGGAGGATTCCAGGGATAATTTTAGGGGCGAATTTTAGCCCAGTGGGCTAATTTTCCATGTTTTTCTCCCAAAAAAGATTCGCCATTTTGCATTTTTTGAAGCCATGTTTCACCCAATTTTGATGGGGTAAATTTTTTTCACCCTAAAAATCGCCAAATTATTATATAGAGGATATAAAATCCTTGGAAATTAAAATATTTTTTGAAAAATATCGCCAATCGGTTTATAGTTGGCGTTTTAAGAATTGGTAATATTCGCCAACATTTATACACTTTTAAATAAGTATGGTTCCTTAAAATCATCCCTGGAGAATTCTTAATATTGAATTCTTATTATCGATATTCTTTATCCAGTAAAGAAGATTAATTATTAATAAATGCATTGTGATAAATTACCCCATTTCTATATATATATGACATATATATATACACTAAGTGAATAAATTAGTTTATTTTTCATAAATTTATTTAAGAATTATTATTCTGTCGATGACATAATGTTTTCATTTTGCACCTATTAGTCACCCTACCAAACTCTTTTTCTAATTTGCAATTTTAAAACTTTAATGTTGATTTTTTATATTAATTTATGGTTTATTTATTTAATTTTTTATTGGTTAAAGCTGGATGATGTCGCCCTCAGAATTTAGAGTGGGAATTTTCACTGTTATCTGTCCACAATGACATAACTATGCAATTGAATGCGTGCCAAGTTGAGGCGTTGTCAAGATCTTGTAATAATCAAAGATCCATCTGAGCGATGAATCATTTCGTTGGCGAAATTGGATTGGGATGTATGTCAAGCTTAATTGTTGTTTAGCTTGGAGCGTCAACAATATATTATTGTTTGGCTTGGACGGATTGCTGACAATGTGTGCATGGGATCCTGGTCTCAAAGGCTTATTCTCTGTGGTTCCTCAGCGGCTCCTACCAAGGATTGTGTAAATTTTTACCATGTGTATTCATCATACCAAGTTAAACACATTATTTCACCAGGTAGATCATCCAAATTGTTAATGAGATTATTGTTGTTTTTTTTTGTGGTGTATGTTGATTGAGGGTGATTATTGAGAGAGATTGTTGGAAAGGTCTTGGGTGTTCTTTGATGCAAATGCTTGATAGTGATATTGAAACTCTTTGTTAATTTGTATCTCAAAAGAAGAAGATCTGGAGCAACAATGAATAGACTATTGATCTGAATTAAACCCATAATGCAGTCATATGAACACCTAAAAGCTCTTTTTCTCTACAAGTCGCCATGTTCATATATGTACAAGCACTTGTACAGATGCTAGATTGATGTTGTTGTTCAAAGTTTGAACTTTGATGCATGGCTGGACGATATACAGATTAACAATAAACCAAATCGTGAGATGGAAGTATGATTTGAGTTAAATGAGGCAGTCGTTGTGGATTTGGTGTGATCAAGACTACCTACCAATGGATTAGATTTGTTATTTGACATATTCTTTCGTAACAACAACAAAAAGGATCAAAGGATAAATGCAGCCAAACCATAAATAACAAAATACTAGTAAAACTAGCAATCGGGTTTGATTTATGGAGCTTAGAGAAGTGGAAATTAAGAGGTAGAGGAACCAAATTTTCCCATGGTCACAGAGAATCCACCTTAAGAACTTTCCTCCTTTATTTCATTCTAGAGTCAATGTGGGTGTGTTTCATCTATACATAAGATGCATGGAACCTTGAGGATCCTACCACTATGTATGCCACTCTCAAGTGGATTACAATCTTGCATGCATAATTTTGAAGTTCTTTCTTTCAATTTTGCATCTAATGGCTACTAAAAATCCTCTACTCCTGAATTTCACTAGATTTTGCTTCTGTATGTCCATATGAAGAGGACAGTTTTTTGTTTAGACCGGTGATCAAACGATTGAGTAAAGGATATATGTATAGTGTTAACTACATGGGAAAGGGGATATGTCAAACAATGGGCATTTTATTTTTTCAATTACAAATTTGCTTAAAGTCAAATGAGGGGAATTTTATTTTTCCAAGTGGATGCATGATGAAACATGGAAGTAAGATTGCATTGGTCGATTATTCTCCAAGATTCTCGTGTTTCCACCACAAGCAAACTCCACTTTCTGTTTTACCATACTTCTAGTTTCAATATTCAAAAGTCACCATCGAATTACTATGAGATTCAATTGTTTTAATACAAATAAGACTAGAGACCAATGTGCAACACGATATATGACGTGCAATCAACAATGCCATTAAAACTATCCATGGAAAGATAAATGAGTGATGTCCTAAAATATAGGACTAGTATTGGTTGGCCACTCTTGAGCACCAAGCATATTGTGTGTATTTTCTGGAGAATATGGTTCGGCATGAATTCGTGGAGAATATGGAAAAACAATACTACAGAAGCAATGATCCTTGATGGTAAACTAACTGGTGCCATCGATGTATTATCAATCTACAATATTCCAGTAGAAATGATACCTTGGACTTGCTTCATCAAAATACAACAACCTATGGTATTCTTCATTGATCTCGCAGGCCTTGGCTTGCCTGCTCAATCAAAGGATGGCTTAGCCTATATGTTATTCATTCCCTTCCTACAATAAATGTATTTATTATTAGTGATAGTTCAAATTCCTTAAAACACAAGCTTTATACCCATGCAAGCTACCCACGGGAAAGGTCTTCATGTTCGCTAACCTCATTTTCATAAGATAGGAATTGGGAGAATGGATTGAGATTAATGGCTTAATGGAATAGTCTTCGGACATTAAATATAATTTTGCGATGTGCATTGTTGTGGAAAATATTGCACAAGAGTGCTCTCTTCCCACTTGGTTAGAGGCAAGGCTTTGTAGGCTACAACAAGGCCTCAATATTAGGTGCCACTTTGGGTTGGTTGATTGCTCCAAGTGATTATGCAGATGATTGTTAGTGGAAATAAAACAAAACAAAGGAAATAAGAGAAAAATTAAACAAAATGCAAGAGGGGGTAAGAGATGCAAACTCCAACAACCAATATATTTCAAACCACTTCTTATATTTCCCAATGGTCGAGCATATACAACACCTTGGAGACGTGAGCTCCAAATGGAGGCAAACAATCCTCCTAAGTGATGTCTATTTAGTCCACACTAGATGTCAAATGCCTTGAATAACAAATGAGGAGAACACTTTCCCCTTGGAGGAAGGAGGCAAGGGAGCTTGGTAAATGCTAGACAAGAGGGAAATAGTGAGCTATACGGGAGCTCAAGCACAAATCCAACAACATAACCTTGCTCTAAATTTTCTCTTAGAATTAGCATGCCCATGGATTTCTTTTATAGGACAAGAGGTATCCAAGAAATAACAAGATCCCAATGTGAACCCAATGATCCATTATGTGGCTCCAAAGTACAGAAGATATGCCATTTAAGGAAACCAATTGTGTGAAGAGCACAAATCCAAATTTTTGGATGTAATGGAGCTTTCATGAGCCTTTAATGGGATGTTAGTGGGTGATATCCCTCAATTTGTGTCAGTCATGCGAGTATCAAAGGAAAATTTGTGCGGGCCTTGTACTAGTGACGCATGCTTCCATGCATATAAACAGACTATTAGTTGCGTGATTTTGTATTTTGACTTCCTTGGGGAATTTTCGGACTCAAACTACTCTTTGGGTGTTGTGGAGGTCTCTTCGGTTGGATGCATGTTGTATGTTTATGACGCTTTACCATGCAAATTGTGAAAATGTTGCATGTGTGCAAGATTTATCTGATAATAGATGCCCCCTTATGTATGAGGTTTGGAGGGAACTATAGAGATAAAAATGCATCATCGTTTCTTTTTGTGTTATCTATGTTGCTCTTGAAAATTGGAAACATAGGTGGACAAATAGACCTTTCCTGAGGGGGAAGGTTGTTAGCGGATCGATAAGCGAAAGTGTTATTTTTATACATACGAGGCAAACATTACCATGCTCATGAAGATGGCCAAACTGGATACAAAATGGAGAGACTGATAGAGATCTCATAAGCTACAAGGACATGGATGAAAGGGGATTAAAACCATGTCATAGTACATGAACCTGGAATGGCGATTACTGGTGTTGGATAAGCGGAACTATCAATAATCTAAAGAATTCCACAGGGGTGGGTTTCTAGAATCTTGGTGAAGCCACTAAGTTAGGAATACATTGTACCAAAAATGTTGCTACAGTGGTTTTCAAATGTGAACACTGCTACCTTCGAAATGCATGACTCTCCCTGATGCAATTTTAGAGGTGTTGTTGTCGAGCATGGGCGAGTCCACTAAGTTAAGGATCATTAATGGCTCTCCTTACTCAGTTTGAGGCAATTCCTTGTAGTGATTAAAAGGAATCCCGTGGTACCACTGTAAATTCTTCAACTCTTAGAATATGAGGATTTGTCGTCGATGAGAGTTGAAGAACCCTTAGAATACAAGGGTCTCATCTTATGAGACAAGAATGGGGGGGTTCTCACAGTTTTGAGACTATCAAGGAATTGGTTGTACATAAAGAATGTTTGGTGGGGTCCCCACAGATTTTGGCATGTCGAGGGACCAATTTGATGATGGGTGGTAATCCCACGGTTTTTGGTGAATCGGGGAATCAATTTGGATGATGGGAAGGGTTCCCACGGTTTTGAGTGGGTTGGGGAACCTTTTCCAAGATGGAGTGATGGTTGTTTTGCAAACGTGGAGACGGGTGTCCCATGAATCAATTACATGCAAAGTGTTCCTATAGGGATAACTGAATAGATTTCGTTCCTTGCTAAGGAATGGGTCCCCATTGGTGTCTTCGTAGGAGTGATGATACAAATAAGATTTGCATAGGGGTTAATGATCATGGAGGTATGAGAAGGTCATGATAAATCTTACTTGTAACTAATGCCGAGGAATTTGGTGGCATGGATTACTTGAGGTGGTAGAGTAAATGCACAACTATGAAATAATTGACTTTGGGTGGGGTTTTTCATAGGTGGGACAAATTCCTCGGAATTGATGGGGGATCGCCATCATGGGTGTCAGATAATGACGAGGTTTTTTTAGAACACCCATGGGGGGAACATGTTATTCTCAGGAACAATGTTGATGGCACATTATTAATGGGAATAAGGACCCTATGGTTATCAGTAGGAATACTAGTAAAATCAATGTGATCAGAGGGTAAGATGATTGATTATATGTGATTTTTAGGATGATACCTGATGAGAGTGGTCTTGTACCATTGTTGATGAGGGTGGAAAATACTCATGTTCTGGTAAAAAACTTGCACACATGGAGTAGATACCAAAGTATAGTGGTTGACATGACCAAGGTATTGGCAATGCAGAAATAAGAACCAAAACATAGCACACCTGAAAAGTGCTCATCCACCCTTGAATACAGATCCCTTGATGGCTAGGAAACATCCGATGGATGTGGTGTATCTGGGTCTTTGTCGAAGGATGATGAATCCTCACTAGTGAGTATATCGATCAAGGGGGATACATTTTCAATGGTCTCCACCAAGGTGGGTACAATTTACTCTATCAATATTCATGTGGATATACTGAAAGGTGAAGAAGCTGGTCTTACAGACGCATATGCTCGAGGAGAACCTCTTGTTTAGCGCATAAGACTACGCACTGAAATGAATAGTGGGAAGTAGCACCACATGAACGACATGGGCATGATTCCTTGACTGGCACGGGTCTTGGTGTTAGAAGGGGTGTCTTAGTTGTAGGGTAGGAAGGCCTACTACAACTGGAAATCATATGGTTATGGTTCCCGCAGGAGGTGCACCTGTTGTTTTGGATATCGTGGTCAACATGACCGGGGTGTGGTTATGAAGATTTAGTGGTCTCGAGATGAGGGGAGTCAGGAGACATTATTTGTGTGACTACATCGATGATAACCACATTGATGGAAGTTGATTATGTTGTTGGAGAAGGAGGGCGTTCCACCAAAGGTTGTGTGAGACGAATCGTTGCCAATGCATTCTAAAATCATGGGAAATCGAGACAATGGTGTGTGTAGTACCCAATCTAGGAGCAAATCATACACGCTTTGTTGGTGCAAAAATATTTGGACTTAGGGGTCAAGGAGGTTTATGTGCCCCCAGTTGTAAATTGGGGTTCATGCATTACACTGACTGGTGTTTTAGCAAGTTCATGAGCTCTCATAAGGTAGGGCACATGTTTGTCACATGGCCTTGTTGAGCACATAAAGAACATGGAGGAGTGACTCTTGTAACACCCCGGTTTTGACCCCATTTGCATTAAAATGTATATGATGTAAATAACGTTATTTAATCATGGTGTGGAGCTCAAGGAAAAAACCCCACCATCGATTTAGTGTTTTACGTTTCGGCAATTAAAATCGATGCCGATGGTTTTTCGTGCTAGCCGGGAACCTTATAATTTTGGACATCATGTAAATATGCAATTTAATTAAAATACCCACAACCAGCTATGTTAGTGAAACATTAAAAAGATGGGGGCATGATTTCCTAAGGAATAGTGGGGGAGTATAAAAACCCTTGAGCCAATGGGGTAAAGCTAAATGTCAAAAGGAGAACCCATAAAGTTGTCAACTACCCATTTTGTCTTTTTGTGCCAATCATTTATTTTTTCCATAAATTGGTTGAGGAAGTTATTTCCTTGCAATGGGAAAGGTATGGAGGTCAAATTTGATATGGGAAGACCACCCTTTTTGGGGAAAAACATTTTTGGCTTATTAGGCAAGTAAGAACCCGGAAATTCATTCCTCGCCCATAATGCATTCATGTCCTTCATTTTTCCTCATGCGGCTAAAGCTTGGGGAGCTCTCTCCTTCACGTTTTCTGCAGATTTCCCATTTCTCTCCATGGCCGGGAAGTCATTTTTTTGTTGTTAGGTGAATGTGCAGCAGAGATTCACGTTTTGGGTGTTTTCTGAGGCCGGAAATTCTCCTAAAATTCCCATAGGCATTTTCCAATTTTGGGATTCACGATTTGGGTGTGAATGATGGTCGTTTTTGCTCCTAAATGTCCCAGAACGTTTTGTGAAATCGATTTTGGTTCCCAGGGTTGTTTTTCCCCATCTACCATTTTTTATTTTGGTTCCCAGGACGTTTTTGTCCATACCCAGCACTTGTGCTTTGTGGTTCTGTAAATCCTTGTTTGGTTTGAACTGGTTAGGAGTGGAAGAGACCAGAATTGGCTTGATAAGGCTAGTGAAGAGAGGGACCTCACAGAGATATCAAGAGGGGCTGGTAATTCTTCCTTGCACGCCCTGAAGAGCACTGGAAGGGAAGGCATAGCCTGAGGGACTGTGTAGCAAAGAAGGGGATGCTTCCTTGTGTTGGGTGGGTAGGTATTGAGAAGTCCAAGTCAGATCTTGTGTAGGTATCCATAGCTCTGTGGTTGAGCTCACTAGCTTAGCAATTCAACCTTTCCACCTCCTTAGCATCCTGATAAACCCAACTGTGTTTGGCTTGGCTGAGTTTTGATGTGTCTTTGGCTATGTGTGAGCTTGTCATTGTTCCCTAGTTCCTTGTGGAACTCATGCCCAGCTCGGGGGTGGCAGTGATGCTGAGAGATTGATGAGCACACTGACCTATGGTTGGGTGGAATGTTGCAGCGACATAGTTGGTTGAAGGACAACTTCCTATCAAGATAAGCATTTCTTGTGTATTTGATTTCTGCAACTATAATTGCTTGGTGAATTATTATGAACATGTTGAATGTATTGAATGAATGTATTTGCTTCCGCTGTATATTGCATTATGCATCTGTGTATGTATGTTTTTATTTCAATGCATTTGTTTATGTATGTTCATGGGGCTATATTTCCCGTTTGATAGCAACAGCAATGTAGTTCGTGCTCTCTCCATCGTCGGGATGAGGGGAGGGGACGTGACAACTCTCGTGGTCGGTGTGTCATGCATGATGGAGGCTTTCAATGTGTGTTGGAGTATGCCCATTTTCTTAGTTTTAGGGACTCCCAATAAAGATTCAGGATGATGGGTGTTGGTGGAGAGGGATTTCAACTTGAGTTGATAACGGCTCCCATTTTGTGACTTTGTGATGGCTAGTGGTGGCTTGTTCACAAGTGGTGTCGGTTTGACGTGTGGTAC
Source organism: Pseudotsuga menziesii (assembly GCA_001517045.1). Taxonomy (NCBI): domain Eukaryota; kingdom Viridiplantae; phylum Streptophyta; class Pinopsida; order Pinales; family Pinaceae; genus Pseudotsuga; species Pseudotsuga menziesii. The sequence continues at coordinate 538,479 of LPNX010333297.1, read as the reverse complement.
TATGGGAGTGATTCATTGTACTATCCCCATTTCATAGTGTGTGATGGGTTTTGAGGCCATCTCAAGGTAAGGTAGCATTAGGTACCACACCGGGAGACCCAACGTGAGCCCCAAGATTTAACTAAGCCATTAATGGTGTTCCTTGCACTCCTGTAAGGGAGTACATAAATGGTCTCTAAAACATGGGAGGTACTTAAGGGCTCAATACTTATTCTACTCAATGAGATCGTCCGTCGAGGTGGATATTTCAGGTGGAGGGCCTGAATACATCCCTAGGAGGTTAGGATATTTATACACACCCGAGGCAATGTCCACATAAGGGGGTTGGTTAACTTATCCTACTGTGAGTAGACCATTTTCTAGATTGGAAGTGGCATGGGGATCGTAGTAGTTAAGTTGGTCGAGGCTAAACACTTTCCCATTAAAGGAAAACATCATGATGCGGAAAACCGAAGAGGTTATCGCCTTCATGGCATACAAGTAACTACAACCTAATAGCATATTGTAGTCTAGTTGGGGGTCAATGACTTCAATATCAATCATTACCATTTTACCCCTAATCTCGATGGGGAAATTCTGGTACAATCCTCATGGCTGGGATGGTCATCCATAATATGTGTGGAGAGCGATAGAGGATGGGACTAACTCACGTCAGGCCAATCGTTTCCAAACATTCGAGGACATGACACATGTGGATCCACCTTCAACGATAATACATCGATGAATGATAATGGTCTTCATGGTGACTAGGACATGGAAAGAGACAGATGAGGGTAGTCGCAGTTCTCCTTTTTCAAGGGCGAAAGTCATGAGACGTGAGTCAGCAGGGTCAATGGTGCCAAGAGCATGCAATAATGCCTTGCGTTGTGTGGGGAAAGAACGAAGTAATTCTAATGTGGACATGGCGGCTCGCGATTGTGACAAGATGTTAACAATACTGTAACTGTGGGAAGCCTTCATGTGAGGGTTATGAGGGGTACGCTGCATTAGTGATTTTGGTAACCTCAAATTTTGCTTTGTGCTGGGGCGCAGAATCTACAAAGGGCCTACCAAAGGGAATGAAGTCTCTTCTAGGACATGTTAGGAGTCATAATTAGTATACCCTTTGGCACAAGTCTGGAGGTTGACAGATGTCGAGTTCATAAAGATTTTTTGAAAGGATCCATCACCCAGTGGGAGGGGATCTCGCTATTGGGTAACCACTCCTTGGTTGGAAAACCATTGTTGTAAACTAGCCTGTTGGGGTTACGGTGTAGGAGGCGCCTGAGGGGGGTTTGTTGGCGTCTACCTCTTTGCTCCCACCAACTGTTGGAAATTACGGATACGTGGGAAATGGTGAGTGTAATTTCCATACTTGCCACAGATTAAGAAAGGGTAATTGGTCCTCAAGTTGGTGTTTTTTCCTTTTTTGGGGGGTTTCCCCATTGTACTGGTTGGTTTAAATTTTGATGGGGAACTTGGTTCCCCCCCTACCCTTGTTGTTGGGGTTGTTTATTGTTTCCCTTCTTCTTCCCCTGATTTAGAGGTTTCGTGGGGTTGGCGATGTTCAACTACTTAAATTGTTGAGCTTGTTGTTGCATGGAAGGTTGGACAAAATTGACCCCCATATGGGGCATGGTGGTTATTCCAGGAGGACATTGGTATGGGTAGTAAGGGTTATACCCCGATGGTGGGATATATGCTTTTTGTGCTACATATGATGTAGATATAGGCACAGGTGGTGCCATTTGCGGTTGAGAAACCATTGCTACTTGGCTTGTATCTGGGTAAGTAGGGTTGTATGGTCCAGTACTGGGTCTGTCCAAATGAGGGATTTGGCACAGTATTAGGGGGATTTGACACAATAGGGATAGGTGTGTATTGCATCATCATGGGGGGTGGTGCAATATTTGGTTGCAACAGAACCTTAAAATGGGAGTAAATGGACCCAATAAGCCCATTCGTGGAATGTGACATCCCTACAACGGGAGGATCTAATGATCGATACTGAGGGGCATCTAGTAGTAAGATATACAAATACCTTAATTGGGCATAAATGAGGTCAAAGTGTTGGTCTTTGAGAATTGATTCTTCCTCATTTTGAGGCACTGAGGTAGCCACTTCCTTTGTAATAGCTAGTTGGACAAATTTAAATAACCAATCCAAAAGGAAAGGAGGTTGGATGTCAATTTTGCACGAAGTGCAGTGACAACGACATTCATGGATGTGGTTCGCGATGTGTGTCATCGTGTTCTGTCGAAATTCTGTGAGAATTTTAAGGCCTAGGTCATGTCGTATTGGTAACTGAAAGTAGGAGAGAAATGTTGTGGCTCTGGTCTCAAATGTGGTATGAGACTCCTAGGTCCAATTCACATACCACTTTGCAGTTGTACCTATGAGGGTTCTTTGGAGGAGACAAAGTCTTACCGAATACGACACTATGCTATTTGAGGAACACCATAGATGGAATGATATGATATGGTTGGCAGGATCATCTCCCTACTTCTCTTTGAACTTAGGGATGTTTTATGGGATATTTTCATCATATCGAGCCAAATTGCGTCATGAGCAATGGGATCTTTGACCAATTTGGCTAGATCAGGGAGATTTGAACTCACCACGAATGGTAGGTTTGGTTTGGGGGTTGTTATTATATTTAGTGTGTTATTTACACGTGGGGGAGAACTTGGAATATGTGGCAGCGATCTTTACTTTTCTATGAGAAGATGAAGATGTAGTGTGGCCTCTTCCCAAAGGGGGGGAAGAAGGTGGGGTATTTCATCATGGGGGAGTAAACAAAGGTGAGCCGCTTTTGTAAGAGGAGGAGGCAAAAGGGTCCAAACTCTGTTCGAGAGGAGAGAATGATTCAAGTAAGGTATGTCTTCGTCTGGAGGATACAATCAATGTGGCCTGAGAGCAGCCACGACTAGGTGATCTCCCTCGCATACTACAGGGAGAAGATGGGAAACCCCCCCTCGAGAGGGGGGACAAGCCACACAGTCGACAAGACTGCCTTAGGGGGGGGTATTCCTCTATGGTGAAATTATAGTGACTAAGTGAGAGTGATGGGCAGTGAATAAACACAAATAGACAAATGAAAAAATATGCCAACCATAATAGATGCAAAATGGTGCAATAAGTGAGTGATATGTTCAAAGATATCTTAGTGCAAAGATGTCCACATGTAGGTTTTTTTTTTAAATTATGAGTTAAGTGAACTTGTGTTTAGAAAGAAAAATAAGTGTAAATTACCTATAATACCTTACGTCCTTCGTCTCAAATGTAACTGTACCTCCCAAAAGCACAATTGTTGGTGATAATGGAATCCACACATCAATCGACTAGTAGAGGTAACAAAGAGCTAGTTCTACCAGCGATGGGGCCAATGTTCTAATAAAAGAGACTTGGAAACACCTCCCAACAAAAATATCTAACTTCAAGAATCACTTGCACTCTTAAATGCTCCTTGTAAAATCCCTAAGTTTGGCCACTAAGTTACCTTGCGTCAAGTGTGGATTAGTGGTAATACCTGCACAATATAGTGTTGTACCCCAAAAACAAGTTGAATAACTCATATGGGAGAGAATGGAATATATACCTTAGTTTTCACCTCCTTGGTCACGGTGCACTATGATCTGGGTGTCTTGTCCCCAATTAAATAATTTCCAAATAATACTATTTGCAAATAATGTTCCACCAACCTACTAGTTCCCTAGGTTAATATGGAGACATAAATTTTGTAATTAGGGGATATGGGATTCAAAATAACTTTAGTTTACCATATTCACATTTAAATGGGTCACATAAATGATAAATTCTAAGAAAATAAGGTGACATGGGTTCATGAAGACACTTGGAAGCTTATGGAGCCTTTGGATGACTGAATTCCCCACACTTGGCATGATCTTCATCCAAATTTGAACACATGGGTAATGTAACGTTATTGGAGGGTGATGTGGTGTCAAATATAATATAATGAGCCAAATAATTCGAATTAGTAAACGAGAGTAACTCCCATGGAAGAGGAAGAGACTAGAAGACAATGTGTGTCACTTGGAAGGAGATTCCATGCACTCTATCACAACAAATAGTGAAATATTCTATGACAAGTATGACAAATTCAGACCTGATTGTATAAATATGACAAATATGACATGACAGGGATAAAAATATCCACCAATAGGTCAAATTTGGGAGTTAGAGTCGGCCATTCGAATTGGGGAAAGAATTGGAGCATGGAAAGGAAGACAAGTGTCATGAGAGTTACTAAACCACTAAGATGAGTTGGAGGAATCCCATGGAGGGGAATTTGACCTTAGGATGCCTCATGAAGTTAATAAAAGGATTTCATGATGAAGGAGAATGGATTTTTATCATTTTTAAATTGGCCTTTAGAATTTTGGAGAGCTTTTGCTTGTCCATTGCACGGTGAGTGTTCACTCTCCATGCTTGTAAACCAATTTCGAGGGAGTTGGATTCCTTTCAAATTTGGTTGATGGAGAGGCAATTCATACCTCTCATTGTAGCTTAATTAATGTGTTTTATCTACAGTTTTAAGTTCCATATAGTCGAATTCTCATATATCTCCTATTCTCTCATTCCTTCTTCTCTATGCCCCCACCCTCTCATGTTGATTGCGCACTTGCTAGAGTGGTGCTTGCACTTTGCTGAGGATATTTGATGCCAAATATTGGGTATATGATGTATGTATTTGTACTCTTATTTCCATATTATTTTTAAGTCGAAATAACAGAAATCCATGTATGAAAGGCTTGCATTCCCATGCTCTTGAATGACTAGTTTTCATGTATTTGGCTTCCATTTTGGAAAGAGTTGTATATCAGATTTGTGTGAGGACTTTTATATAAGTTTGATGGTGATGGGTCAGACATAAATGATGTATATCTCTGTAATTTCATGACCATATTCTCTGTAGCTCAAAATTCAAGAAACTCCAGTGTGAAAGGCTCGCATTCCCATGCTCTTGAATAAATAGTTTTCATGGATTTGGCTTCAATCTTGAAGTAGTTTTATATCATATTTTTATGAGGGATGTTCTATGAGTTTGATGATGTGGTGAAAAAAATATATTTTGTGTTACTCTGTAATTTCATGTCCCTATTCTCTGTGGGTCTAAATCCAAGAAATCCATAAGTGAAACTCTTGCAATTCTGTGTTATTAAATCACTAGTTTTCATGCATTTGACTCCCATACTAAATGAGTTGTATACCAGAATTGTATGAAGGGGTTTCTCTAGTGTTTAATAATGTTGGGGAAGAAATTTGTATGATTTTTATGGTTTCTATATGTCACATTCCGATCTGAACCTTTAACTCTACCTTTCATATGTCAAAATCGAGCTAGTTATGCAATTTCCCCATACACAATTTCCCTGAAAGTGGTCATGGGAATGTTGCACTTTATAATTAGTTTTCAAAGATAATAAAAATTATTAATGATAGAAACTTATGGCTTGTATTCATCCCCATAATATTTTCTTAAATTTGGTGGGTACGTACTTGAGTTGGGAAGCCTATTTGGTTTTCACCCATGGGGGGGATTTGACCTCATTTTCCTAGTAAATTTGCCTCTTTTATTATCAGCCCTAAATCAAGTTGTAGAAGCCTAATGATTCAGATTTATGTGAGAACAAAATGAAAGAGCATATATATATTCAAATGCATAGATATATATGGCGATAAACACAATGATACAGTAAACTTAGATTCTATAAAATGAATGAAACAAAATAGACTGTAAAACAAAAGCAGCTAGAATGGTGGTAGCTGTATCTTTGAGAAGAGATGTGGTGGCTACACTCACTCGTGACAAGATGAATAAAAAAGGAGGTCAAAGGTCCTTTTATCATAAATCCTTGGAGAGGTATAAAATGCTAAACCTAACCCTAGGAGATGAATCATCATGAAGTTTGCGGCCCTAGGGTGGTTAGTTGAACAACCAACTTCTCGGGGTCATAACTTTTGCATACAATCTCCATTTGGGGCGTTCGATAACCTGTTAGAAAGGAATATTTGAGGTTTACAACTTTTGAATAGAACCAAATGTATTCCAAGGTAAATTATTTATCCCCTTGAATCGCAAAAAAAGCGTCGTTTAGGGCCTCAAAACGAACCCGAAATTTTACGACCCAAAAAACCGTAGAAAATTACAAGAAAATTGTCAACATGAGAAACTATTTTGAGCCAATGGAATAGGTGGGTGGCCACCTATACCCATATGGATCAGTCCTTTCTCCTTAGGGAGCAATGGTATCCATTGCATTGAGTTCCCCCATCAAATGGGGAAACTTTTGTTGAACTTGACTCTTGGTGAGCCACTTGCCTTGGTGGAGGAGTTGCCCTGCTTTGACAACTTGATATAGTTGGATATTCTATTGGAGGGTGCCCTTAACCTGTGTTTCCATGATATGATCAATGGTTTCTTGTTCCATGTAGTCGGGATTAAGCTCTGTAGGTTTCAATTGTTATTCCACCTCCGAGGTGTCCAACAGTGGTGCAAAATATGGTCGAAGGAGCTCCACATTGAATAATGGGTGCAGGTCAAGGAATGGAGGAATGATAAATTCAAAAGAATTATCACCAGCTACCTTGGTGATGGTGTATGGCCCATATCGAATTGGATGAAGCTTGCGATGGGGTCCTATGAGCCTCTCTTTCTCTAAATGCCACCAAACCTTATCCCCAACCTGGAACTTGTGTGGAACCCAATTTTGGTCATGTCGTTGCTTGTATTTAGTATTGGCCTTCTCCAAAATGTCATGGACCTATTAGTGGATGTGATGGATTCATTAAACAAATCTGTCGGCCTTATCAACCTCATCCTGAGCATCGGATGATTCCTCCTGTGTGGATGCAAGGGGAAGAGCTACATCAATCGGGGCCAATGGTTGAAAACCCAAGCACGCCTGAAAAAGGGTTGTGGTCGATAGAGCTATGTAGATATTGGTTATATCTATGTTGAACATAAGGAAGGCTCTCATCCCATGTGCAGGGATTTTTAGAATTGTACATTCTCAGAATATGCATAATCATCCGATTGACTACTTTTGTTTGTCCATCATTCTGAGGGTGGAAGGCAGTCGATCTGGTGAGCTTGGTATCCATCAAGGACCATAGACTAAACCATAAATTCTTTAGGAACTTGTTGTCTTGATTTGAAATTATAGTTTACGGCAGCCCAAAATGAACCCAAACATGCTCGAAGAATATCTTAGCATTGGCTTCGATGGAGATGCTCTTCTTACAAGCTATCAAAATGGCCATCTTAGAGAAGCGATCCACAACCACAAACACACAGTCATTACCATGCTTAGTTGAAGGTAGTCCTGACATGTAATCCATGGAGATGGATTCCCATGGCCCATTTGGAGTGGGAAGGGGGGTGTACAACCCTTATTTTTTAACGGCTGGTTCTGCGATGGCGCAGGAAGTGCAAGATATGATATATCGACTGACGTCTTATTGGAGTTTGGGCCAATAAAAATACTTCTACAAAAATCCCATTGTCTTCTCAATACAAAAGTGCCCTGCCACTTGATTGTAATGTGCTTCCCAAATCACGTTCGCACGCTCACTTGAAGGAACACAAAGATGGGCAAGGTGTCATAAAAATACTTCCTAAAGATGAAAGTCTACCATTGGTGTACCTGCACACAATGATTTATATATAGGAGTGAAATCAGGATCATTGTCATTAAGTTGAGGCCACCCATAGGTCTTGTGGCCGCAAGAGTTGAGCATCGTGGCTAATGTTGCCACTAGAGGTCGACTGAGGCAATCAGTGACTCGATTGGTGTTTCCCTTCTTATATTTAATTTTCATGTGGAATTATTGCAAGTTAGTTGACCACTTCTGGTGGCAGTCATTCTGAAACTTTCCTTGGATTTGCATGAACTCTAATGGCTTATGATCAGTGTGGATGACAGTTTATTTTCCAAGGATGTAATGCTTCCATTGGTGGCAGGCTTAGACAATGGATTACATTTCCTTGTCATAGGTGGGGTAGTTGCAGATAGTATCTGAAAGTGTCTCACTGTGATATGCCACTCGATGGCTATGTTGAGTGAGGACTACACCAACAACATAGTCTAAAGCATCTGTGTCGATCTCAAAGGGTTATTGTAGATCTGGTAAGGTAAGGATGGGTGCCTAACATAAGTGTTGCTTCAGCTCCTCAAATGTGTGTTGTTGTGGCTTGGACTAGATGAAATTGGCCTTAGATCCCCTTTCGGTCACCTAGCTAATCGACCAACAAATATTAGAGAATCCCAACACAAATCTGTGATAGAGTTTTACAAGGCCTAGGAAGCTGCGAAGCTCTGTGAGAGTCGTCGGGGTCGGTCAATCATGAATGACTTCGATTTTGGCTGTATATACATGAACACCATGTTCATCCACAATGTATCCTAGATATTGAACCCTTTCCATGCCAAATAAGCAACTCTATAGATTCACAATATAACTTGTGCTGCCGCAGGTTGCTGAGGACCCAGTGGATATGTTGGAGATGTTTTGCCCATGTTCTATTGTAGATGAGGATATCATCTAGAAATATGGCCACAAAGGAATTGGTGAATGATCATACAATGTCATACATTATCCTCATGAAGGTTGTTGGAGCATTAGTCAAGCCGAAAGGCATGAACAACCACTCAAAAAGGCCTTCCTGAGATTTGAAGGCAGTCTTCTAGACATCGGTCTGCTCAATCGACACTGGATGATAGCCAGACTTCAAGTTAATCTTGCTGAAATACTTGGCCCCCTTGAGTTAATCATGGAGGTCATCAATCCTGGGAATGGGATATCGATTCTAGACTGTGATCTTTTTTAGAGCTCGGCAGTCAATACAAAGTCGCCATGTCCCATCTTTATTCTATACTAACACAATTGGGCTCCCACAAGGTGAGGAGTTGGTTCGAATGTGCCCCTTTTGGATAAAATCTTGAATATAGTGTTTGATTTCTTCATTCTTCATGAGGGAACTCCTGTAGACTGTCCCATTAGGTAAAGGCACACCAGGGATCAAATCAATGGAATTATTGACCTGACAATGTATTGGAACCCCAACAGGTGTGGTGAATATGTCTTTGTATGATTCCACGATCTTGTCCACCTATTTCTACTACATAGAGGGATTCTATGTGGAGGTGGTGGATGTTGCTGTGATCTTTCATTCCCCCTCAGAACGAACCATGAAGAGTGTGAATTTCCCTGTCTAGAATATTACCTTCCTGACTGCTTCGCTATGATGAGAGACACTGCAGTAGTAGGAAGTGTCTCTGGTATACTGTAGAGTTTCTTTTCCAAAGTAATAATGACACTATGAGGTCTAGACTCATACATAGCATGGAATTTCCACATATATGGTTGTCCTAAAATAATATCACAAACCTCAAGTGGGTCAACATCACATGTTACCTCATCTTTGAAGGGATTCATGTCGTAGGAGAGGCGACACTGTTGAATGACGCAGATGTATCGTCCATGGATAAGTCAACCAATGTTTTAGGGTTGGTGATGTGGAACCATTGCAAGCTTCAATATTTTGATGACCTCAGTCACGATCAGGTTCTTCTTACTACCATTGTCGATAATGAAATGTAGCAGAGTCCCCTGCACCCATAGTTGTGAGTGGAAGAGGCGCTCCACTTCCTCTGGATCCTATGACTCTTCAGGTTGGATCTTTATGGTTGCTATGGTGGCGCAAGATTATGCATCAATGATCTTCTTACCCCTTTCTTTCTTCGGCTCAGTATTTGAGTCAGAGTCTGGATTCATGGATTTTGTCTCGGCCAACAATGACTACTTTGAGTGGCATCCATTAGTGTTGTGCCAAGGGCTTTTATGGAACTCGCACCACTTGTCGGTGTCCTTCTTCGATTTCTCGTTACCCTTCTTTGTCTATGGCTTGGACTGGTTGTCAGTACTTTTTCCATCCTTTCTATGTCCTTCGGGTTGTGAGTTAGGGACAATTTTTCCCAGCTTCTGCTGCTAATTTGCAGACCCAAAATCCCGCTTATTCGTTTGCTTAAACTCTTGCTCGATTTTGATGGCATATCGGTAAGTTGCTCCTAGTGAGGATCTGTCCAGGAAATCCATCTCTGATTGGATGTACCTGTACAGACCACTACAGTATTTTAAAACCAAGTGTCGTTCTCTCTAATACCCATATTTGAGCATAGTGTATGGAATATATTAGTATACTCCGACACTGTTTCGTCTCTTTCCTAGCGTAATGTCGTCCACCTGGTGTATTGGTAATCATAGTTTTCGACAGGGTAGAATTCCTCTTTGAAGACATCAACAAAATATGACCAAGTGGGTTCTATTTTTAATATCTCATATTCATCCTTGCATGCCTCTCGTAGTACCCATCCAACCAATATTTGACATGGGGGAGGGACTTAAGGAGCACGAAGGTGATCTTTTTGTTGTCAAATTTTTTTTTAAAAGAGAAGTAACCCTCTAACAGACTTAACCATTTTTCCAAAGCATTTGCATCTATATTTTTTTCAAATAATGGGATGTCAAATTTAAATTGTACCTTGAAGGGATTCGCACCGCCGAAACGGCTGGTCGTTGAAGGTGAATCTGCTGTCGTTGGTATTCTTAGAAGGATCTAGGCGAAGTTATCTGTCATCTCGTTCCTCTGTCATGCTAGGGATTCCTCGAGCAACATTTTAATAGGATCTCATGCTCCGTCATCTCTCTTTTCTTCTCCCGCCATGTGAGACTGCTTGGGACGATGAGAGGTATTTTCCCCAAGCTCAACTAGTTCGAGATCCAACTCTCGATATTCAGATCTCGTCGGGGACATGCAATGAGAAACCACGAGAGCCGAAAGCTCTGATGCCACTTATTCGAATTTTATGTGAGAATGAAATGGAAGAGAATATATATATTCAAATGCACAGATATATATGGCAATAAACACAGTGATACAGTAAACTCATATTCTATTAAATGAATAAAATAGAACATATTGTAAAACAAAAGCAGCTAGAATGGTGGTAGTTGTATCTCTGAGAAGAGATGTGGTGGATATGCTCACTCGTGACAAGCTGAATTAAAAAGGAGGTTGAAATGCATTTTATCATAAATCCTTGGAGAGGCTAGAAAATCCTAAACATAACCCTAGGATATGAATCATCATGAAGTTTGCGGCCCCAAGGTGGTTAGTTGAATAGTCAACTTCTCGGGGTCATAACTTTTGCATCTGATCTCTGTTTGGGGCGCTCGATGTCCCATTGGAAATTTCTATTCGAGATTGAAAAATTTTGACTAAGACAAATTGGATCCCTAATGAATGTCTAATCACCAAAAAATGTCATTTATGGCCTCAAAATAGACCTGTAAGTTTAGGACCCGAAAACCATAGAAAATTACAAGAAAATTTTCAACATGAGAAACTATTTTCAGCCAGTGGAATAGGTGGGTGGACACCTATATCCATATGGATAACCTAAATTATGTCCTAAGTTCTCATGTGGCATATTGGAATGTTCTAATACTCACCATATCCCTTCATTTCAAATTTGAGACCGTTTGGAGTCAGTTGGAACCCCCTAGAGTCATGACTAGTTAAGCTTGAATTTGCTCAAATTGTATTTTTCTGCAAAACTCTAAGAAGGGACATTACAGTGGTATCAAACCATGGTCCTTGCACCTGTGCATTAATACCATCCATTGAAGAAAAGGTTTTAGTCATGTCTTACTATTATGAAGACTCCTATGAAGATGATTATGAGCAATATGAAGAAGAATGTGAATGGTACAAGGAAGAATTGTCATCTTGCAGTAGTTATTACAATTTGATAAGGGTTTACAGTTATTCTTATGACCCTGTGTATTGTAAATATGTATGTGCCAAACCACCACAAGCTACTCTTATGGATGAATTAGAAATCTTGAGATAAACTTGTAAAAATTTACCCCAACAATATCAAGTATATATTAATGTGATGGGAGAGGCCTCTGAGTACTACCCTTTTGAAGACTTTGTTGAGTGAGTGTTTGGATATAGGCCTAATAGTGCAGATGTGGACTCATTAAATAAAAATCAGCCTACTTGTGAAAATAGCAAAGATTTATCCTTCCCTATATATGAGGAAAATGTAGACAAGTTTGTGGACCAAATGTGGAGGTTGTGGAAGAAATTTTGAATAAAGAAGGTGAAAAGAGCTTAGATACACCATTAAAGAAAGAGGCAAATATTCATAAAGTGGAGAACCAATAACCTCGAGGTGATTGCAAATAAGAACATGAAGTGGAAGGTGAATACAAGCACACAATCCTTATTGATGGGGGTTGTACAAATCAAAGAGAATCTACTGATGGATCCTTGAACTATGAAGGAGTACCTGCTGATGGGTGTTCACAACTCTATGTTGGTGACATAGAGATCAGATTTTTAAATGTTGTTGCAATAAAAAGTTCTCATAAGCATGAAGATGAAGACCTTGTGACATATAATGAGGAACCAAGATCAAATTCCACGTCACCACTTGAGCTTCAAGAAGTTGATCAAATCAATAAGAAAGAAGAAGAGGAGGTTCACTCCCATGAACCATCCTTCATTGAAGGGTCTTTGAAGATGAGAAAATGGAATATCCATGAGGCCCTTAGCATACTCAATGACACTAAATTATTGGTGTCAAATTCTTGTTGGAAATTTTCTTCATTGGAGGAGCCATCATTCATTGAAGACATGGAGAAGATTCAAATAGCAATGTGCAACATCGAAGGTAATTTCATGTCTTTTCTTTTTTATAGAAACAATTTGGTTGAGCTTAATGAATGGTTACATTAAGCATACTTGAATGATAATGAGGATATTCATAAGCTCAAAACTCAAAATGATCAACTTCTTAAGAGGTTGCAAGATACTTGTTCTTCCTCCTATGTTTCGGATTGTCATATGGTAGATGGCTTGGAGGATTTTCATGACATGAGGGATCATGAGAAACATGGGAAATTGCAGGTTCTTGATGCGTTTGAAGATGGGATTTATGAGGTCCAATCACTTGTTGTGGTGGAAGAGAAACTTGAGTTTCCTCTTGAAAATGGTTACACACTCTTTGAAGAAGTGCACGATTCCACTATCTTGAAACCAACATATGAGGAAAGTGTCACACGTTTGAGGGAGATGAATAATCCTACCCCTATGGAGCCTTCACATGATGAAAAATTTGCACTTTCTAATCCTTTTGGTGAGTTGGTTCTTTCTCCTACATCCTACACTTCCACATTTTGTAACATTCATCCTAATGAAGTATGGGTGACATGTTTATTTTATATGGTGCCTCGTGAAGAGTATGGAATTCCTATCTCTCCTTTTGATGATGGCATGACTAGAGTTCCATATTTTTTACATTTGTAGGAGCATCATTTCTTACATTATGATGGTATACATATTCATGGGTGTATTGATGAGACTTCTTTGAGCCACTTGAAGTCTTCATGTTTTCTTTGCTCCTTATTGGGTTCAAATTTTGGTGTAGGTTCTTCATTCACTTAGTGGATTAAAGAACACATGGTTGATTATTATTTTGATGCATCTTACATTCTTTTGGAGCAGCATTATAGTCCATGGGATCCTCACCTATGTCATTGGAGCAAATTTGATATAATACTTGATGCTCGTGTGTATGTGCCACATGATGATCTACTTACTTGGATGTATAAGCACTTCCATGATCCTTTGATGAGTTACCTTCTTGATATACAATTGTATGACATATATATGTACTTTAATGATCTATATTTTGTACTCATGATGTTTGGAAGGGTGCAATACAAGCAATGGGATCCAGGTATTGCTTGGTTTCAATTTTGTGGGAAACAAGCAGTAGGGGATATTGAGTCACCACTTGAGAAGGTTATTGTAATCAGAGTAGAGAAGCAACAAGCGTGATGGTTCCTCTTTGAAACATTCTTGGAATCTTGGAAATTCAATTTTGGCAACCCAGTACCAACTTCAGAGAATTATACAGAAGCAAAAATGGCTAAGAGTTCAGAAAAGGTTTCCAACAAATGGAGGTAAATATTATTTGTGAAAATTTTGTTTTGATGGATTTTATTAATCATTTTTGTGTTAGTGGTGATGTCGCGGGATATATCAATATTCAAAGATCCACATATCTTTACTTTTGGAAACACACAATAGTAGTACATGAGTGCCACTTCTCAAATTGCAGCTAAGGTTTGAAGCAAAGTTTTGGAAGGAAAGAATTTTATTCAAAATCCATGTTTTAATTTGCTTGAGAACAAGAAATATTGAGTGGGGAGCATTTTTATGTCCCCAATTAAATAATTTCCAAATAAGAATACTTGCAAATAATGTTCCACTAACCTACTAGTTCCCGAGGTTGAGATGGAGACATAAATTTTGTAATAAGGGGATATGGGACCCAAAAGGACTTTAGTTTAGCAATTCACACTTAAATGGGTCACATAAATGATAAATGATAAGAAAATAAGGTGGCATGGGTTCATGAAGACACTTGGAAGCTTGTAGAGCATTTGGATGCTAGATTCCCCACACACTTGGCATGATTTTCATCCAAATTCGAACACTTGGGTAATGTAACACTATTGGAGGGTGATGTGGTGTAAAATAGAATATAATGAGCCAAGTAATTTGGTTTGGTAAAGGAGAGTAAATCCCATGGAATATTAAGAGACTGGAAGACGATGAGTGCCACTTTGAAGGAGATTCCATGCACTCTATGACAACAAATGATGAAAGATTCTATGACAAGTATGAAAAATTCAGACCTGATTGCAGAAATATGACAAATATGAAATGAAAGGGATAAAAATAGCCACCAAGAGGTCGAATTTGGTAGTTAGAGGCATCCATTCGAATTGGGAAAAGAACTGGAGCATGAAGAGGAAGACAAGTTTTCATGAGAGTTACTAAACCACTAAGATGAGTTGGAGGAATCCCATGGAGGGAAATTCAACCTTAGGATGCCTGATGAAGTTAATAAAAGGATGTCATGAGGAATTAAAATGTATTTTTATCATTTTTTAATTGTCCTTTGGCATTTTGGAGAGCTTTTTCTTGTCCATTGCACAATGAGTGTTCACTCTCCCTACTTGTGAACCAGTTTCGAGGGAGTTGGATTCCTTTCCAAGTTGGTTTATGAAGAGGCCATTCAGACCTCTCAATGGATATAAATTAAGGTTTTTTATCTGCAGTTTTAATTTCCATACAGTCTAATTCTCATCTATCTCCCTATTCTCTCATTCCCTCTTCTCCATTCCCCCATCGTCTCATGTTGATGGCGCACTTGTTGGAGTGGTGCTTGCACTTTTATGAGGATATTTGATGACCAAGCTTGGGTATATGATGTATGTATTTGTACTCTTATTTACATATGCTCTGTAATTTTAAATAACAGAAATCCATGTGTGAAAGGCTTGCATTCCCACGCTCTTGAATGACTAGTTTTCATGTATTTGGCTTCCATTTTGGAAAGAGTTGTATACCATAGTTGTGTGAGGAATTTTATATAAGTTTGATGATGATGGGAAAGAAATAAATGATGTATAAAAATTTAATTTCATGAACATATTCTCTGTATATTGAAATTCAATAAACTCCAGTGTGAAAGGCTCGCATTCCCATGCTCTTGAATAACTAGTTTTCATGGATTTGGCTTCAATCTTGAAGTAGTTTTATATCAGATTTGTATGAGAGATGTTATATGAGTTTTATGATGTTGTGACAAACATATATTATTTTTTACTCTATAATGTCATGTCCTTATGCTCTGTGGGTCGAAATCCAAGAAATCCATATGTGAAACTCTTGCAACTCCGTGCTATTAAATCACTAGTTTTCATGTATTTGACTCCCATACTGAATGAGTTGTATACCCGAATTGTATGAAGGGATTTATATGGTGTTTAAAAATTTTGAGGAAGAAATTTGTATGCTTTATATGGTGTCTATATGTCACATCCTGATCTGAACCTTTAACTTTACCTTCCATATGTCAAAATCGAGCTAGTTATGCAATTTCCCCATAAGCAATTTCCTTGAAAGTGGTCATGTGAATGTTGCACTTTATAATTAGTTTGCAGAGATAATAAACATGATTAATAATAATAATAAATTCCTTATATTCATCCCCATACTCTTTTATTAAATTTGGTAGGTTTGTACTTGATTTGGGAATCCAATTTGGCCTTCACCTTTGGGGGAATTAGACCTTATTTTCCTAGTAAATTTGCCCCTTTTATTATCAGCCCAAAATCAAGTTACAGAAGCATAAAGCAAGGTCCTAAGTGTCCATGGTTCATATTTGGATGTTCTAATACTCACCATATCCCTTAATTTAAAATTTAATACCATTTGGAGTCAGTTCGAACCCCCTAGAGTCATGACTAATTAAGCTCGAATTTGCTCAAATTGTACGTTTCTCCAAAAATCCAAGAAAGGACATTACACTAGGATTTCTTTTAACACTTGCTTATAGCAGGATTTGATAGAACCCTAAAGGACAACAATGTTATGTTCCAAAAATAATTCCTAATGAAACTAGATTGGTGGGCGTTGTTTGGATGTCTAGCCCACTCAATCCTACGAAACTAAAATGTTGTTTTATGACCTACTATGGAGAATTGTAGTTGGTTAGAACTTTCCATGGTTGATTTATGGGTTTTAATTGAATTAATGTGTGTAAGGAAGGTATTTCACCACTCCATTCCTTTATGATTCACCAAGATAGTATGGAATGCAATGTGAAGAGCGTACTAGTATTGAAAGAGTCTTTAGGTCCCTTAGCGTGTGCAAGTGGGAAATCACATATGATGTAAGAAAATTATATTGTTGTGATTAACTAAAGTGCTCAAAATAAAATAAAATGGAGATTGTAACTTGATCTCTAAATATGCTAATGATGCTTACAAAAATAAACAAGATGCTAAGTGTGTAATGGAGGTATTTCACACTTTACTCCCATTTCTGATTCACCAAGATCGTATGAAATGCGAGGTGAAGAGCATAATTTGGGAGAGGAGAGTCTTTAGGTCCTTGATTGCCTGCAAAAAGTGGATTTTACACTACTTGAACTAAAGATGTTAAAATAAGCAAAGAAATACCATAACTCTTGAATACTAGTGACACCAATGAGGCCCATTGAAAGCCTCAAGGGTGGTTACCTAAGTATATTTCGAGGGATGACCCCTTTACTTCCTAATCTTAGTCTAGATGGGATAATTACTAAAGAAACATGTAATTATTGCAAGTTAACTTAGTCTTGGTTCATTAGTGAGAAGCAATGGGGCTGCAAAATTGTTGTTGAAATAGGTAAAAAGAAAATAAATACAACATTGCGGAAAAAAAAGAATAAACCGACACAATGTAGCACGGTAGAGAGACTCACTAGTGCGATGTCACACGGTTACAATGAAAAAAGGTTGCATTGTCATGAGGCAAAGAAACGCGCGGGAGAGAGTCTGATTATATGTATGAGTTGTGCGGCGTCGAAGGAATATCCACGATGTCAGCGTGACCGAGACGTCGAGAGCTGCATGTCTAATAAAATGGCTAAAACAACCAATTGGGGGGTGAATTTATGGGATGAAATGGGTGGTCCTCTTCACCTTTAAAACATACAAATACCTGAAATTAGCCTCTTCACAAATAACAACCTAGTGAAAGAGAAATGAACTAAAACAAAGTGGATTCACCATAAATATTGTTGTGGACAAGATTGCACAGGAATGTTTTCTTCCCACTTGGTTAGGGGTAAGGCCCTGTAGGTTGCATCAAGGTCTAAGTATTAGGTGCCCCTTTGAGTTGGTTGATTGCTCCAAGTGATTTTGCAAATGGTTGTTAGTGGAAATAAAACAACACAAAGGAAATAAAAGCAAAATTAAACAAAATGCAAGAGGGGGTAAGAGATACAAACTCCAACAACCAATACATGCCAAACCACTTCTTTTATTGCCCAATGGTCAAGCAGATACAACACCTTGGAGATGTGATATCGAAATTAAGGCAAACAATCCTACTAAGGGAGGTCTTTTCATCCACGCTAGATGTCAAGTGGCTTGAAGAACAAATGAGGAGAACACTTGCCCCTTAGAGGAAGGAGGCAAGGGAGCTTAGTAAATGCTAGACAAGAGGGAAATGGTAAGCTATAAGGGAGCTCAAGCACAAATCTAGCAACATAACCTTGCTATAAACTTTATCTTATAATTAGCATGCCCATGGATTTCTTTTATAGGCCAAGAGGTGGCCAAGAAATAACAAGATCCCAATGTGAACCCAATGACCATGATGTGGCTCCAAAGTACACAAGAGAGGCCATTTAAGGCAACCAAGTGTGTAAAGAGCCAAAATTTGATTTTTTGATGTAATGGATATTTCGTAAGCCTTTAATGCGCCACTAGTGGGTGAAATCTTGTTGTTTGTGTTAGTCGCACGTGTATCGAAGGAAAATCTGCATTTATGTGTGGGTGTTGTACTAGTGACACGTGTTGTCGAGTGTATAAATAGACTATTAGCCGCACGGTTTTGTATTTTGACTGCCTTGGGACATCTTTGGACTCATGCTGCTCTTTGGATCTTATGAAGGTGTCTTCGCTTGGATGAATGGTGTATGTTGATCACGCTTTATTGTGCAAATTGTGAAAATGTCGCATGTGTGCGAGATTTCCATGATAACAAGCATATTGCTCGCAGTTTTGAGAGCATGTGTTGTAATGTGATAGCAACCCATATCTCACTGCAAAGCATTTAATGCTCTACATCTTAGAGTGCGTACCATTTAAATTCAAGGGTGTACATTCCAAGCTAAATAATTTGAAAGATGCACACCCAAGTTTACAACACTAAATGGTGCACATTACAAACTAAATAAATTCAACTATGCACACCCAAGTTCACAACACTAAATGCTTTGTAATCCGATGCAATATCTTTGTTTATTGTCTAGGTGGCTAGGTGGCAATATCACATATATTTCCACCTAGTGGCTCTTATTTATTATTAAAATTAAAAATATAATTTAATATTAAAGTAGTTGATAACAAATTTAATGATTTTTATTATTATTAATTTAAAAATTAGTGACAAGTTTTTGAAATGTATATTTGTATTTTTTTTATTATTATTTTGTTTTCCATAATTTGTTAACATATTTATTTATACACATAAATTATAGTCATAATTATTAATGATTAGTCATTTCAATTTATCTAGTCTTTTCTTATGAATTGACGTGTTTGGTATAATGATGAGATCACAGCGATAGGATAATTGATTTTCTGACTCACCCCATACAAATGTGTTATTTTCATTTGTTGCGTGATAATTTGCTGATAAAATATGTGTCGTTGATGGATCTGACTCTGCAACCTCCTATCGAATGTTGCTAACAAATCTAACATCGTATCCTCTTGCCTAATGCTATTGACAAATCTAACTCTACAACCTCCTACCAAATGTTGTTAGAGAATTTGTGCTAACGAATTCTGCATTAATGTGATGTAAAAATCATAGCTATAATGGACTCATTCTACATACATTATCAACTTAAATAGGGCATTTTACAATTTGTATCTATTGCAAAGAATGGATTCATGATGTGGAATGCATCATATAATGAATAATTATTATATCATCCCATAATCCAACATGATATAGGTTTGGAATGTGCCTCTTGCCACATGGCACAATAAGCATGATGGAAAATAGCTCAAGGAATCCATGCAACAAGCCATGTAGTTAACAAAATGCAAATTAGTTGGCCACTTTTCAGATGATCAATAATGACAAGAAACAAATTGTTGATTTGTAGGAATTCTATTCAAGAGAACCACAATTTCTAGGGGCCTTTTCCAGGGGATCTCTAAGCTTATATTTTTATTTAAATGAATTACAATATCCTAGGATAGGTTAGAAATCACACCAACAATAGTTGAGATCAATTTTCCTTCATTTAACATTGGAATTTTGAATTCCTTGAATGTGAAATTTGGTCCATTTGTTGTTGTGAATAATGTTTTTGTTTGAGCGATTCAATGCATTACTTGCTTCAAAATAAGTGCCTATTCTAAAGCAAGCAAACAAACAATGATTGAATCCCTTCTACCCACATATTAAATTGATTTTTTTTTTATAATGGATATAGTGTTTTTTCATTATTTTATTGTATTTACATTGTTTTTTTAAGCTACATGTATTCATGAATCCATGTATTCTTCAACTACATGTGTTCATGAATCCATGGATTCTTCAATTGCATGTGTTCATGAATCCATGGATTTTTCAACTACATGTTCCCCTAACATCATGCAAAGAATTCTGCATGGATGTGTTGTAAAAATCATAGCTATAATGGACTCGTTCTACATACATTATCAACTTAAAGAGGGTATTTTATGATTCGTATCTATCTCAAATAATGGGTTCATGATGTGGAATGCATCCAACAATGAATAGTTATCACATCATCCCATAATCTAACATTATAGCGGTTTGGAATGTGCATCCCACCCCATGGCACAGTAAGCATGATGGAAAATAGCTCAAGGAAGCCATGCAGTTAATAAACTACAAGTTAGTTGGCCACTTTTCAAATGATCAATAATGACAGAAAAAAATTGTTGATTTGTAGGAATTCTATTTAAGAGGACCACAATTCCTAGGGGCCTTTTCGAGGGGATCTCCAAGCTTGTATTTCTATTTAAATCAATTACAATAGCCTAGGGTAGGTTAGAAATCACACCAACAATACTTGAGATCGGCTTTCCTTCATTTAACATTGTAATTTTGAATTCCTTGAAGCTAATGTGAGATTATTTCCATTTGTTGTTCAGATAATGTTTTTTGTTTGAGGGATTCAATGCATTACTTGCTTCAAAGTAAGTGCCTAGTCTAAAGCAAACAAGCAATGATTGAATCCCTTCTACCCACATATTGGATTGGTTTTTTTATAATGGATATAGGTTTTTTTCATTATTTTGTTGTATTTCCATTGTTATTTTTTATAGCTACATGTATTCATGAATATGTGGATTCTTCAACTACATGTTTTCATGAATCCATGGATTCTTCAACTGCACGTGTTCATGAATCCATGGATTTTTCAACTGCATGTTCCCCTAACATCATGCAACGAATTATGCATGGATGTGTTGTAAAAATCATAGCTACAATGGACTTGTTCTACATACATTATCAACTTAAAGAGGGTATTTTACAATTTGTATCTATCAAATAATGGATTCATGATGTGGAATGCATCATACAATTAATAGTTATCACATCATCCCATAATCCTTCATTATAGCGGTTTGGAATGTGCCTCTCACCGCATGGCATAGTAACCATGATGGAAAATAGCTCAAGGAAGCCATGCAGTTAATAAAATGCAAATTCATTAGCCACTTTTCAGATGATCAATAATGACAAGAAATAAATTGTTGATTTGTAGGAATTCTATTTAAGAGAATCACAATGTATAGGGGCCTTTTCTAGGGGATCTCTAAGCTTATATTTATATTTAAATCAATTACAATAGCCTATTATAGGTTAGAAATCACACCAACAATAGTTGAGATCAAATTTCCTTCATTTGACATTGTAATTTTGAATTCCTTGAAGCTAATGTGAGATTTGTTCCATTCGTTGTTCTGAATAATGTTTTTGTTTAATGGATTCAATGCATTACTCACTCAAAGTAAGTGCCTAGTCTAAAGCAAGCAAGCAATGATTGAATCCCTTCTGCCCACATATTAGATTGATTTTTTTAATGGATATAGCATTTTTTTCATTATTTTGTTGTATTTCCATTGCTATTTTTCTATTTATTTATAGCTACATGTATTCATGAATCCATGGATTCTTCAACTACATGTGTTCATAAATCCATGGATTCTTCAATTGCATGTGTTCATGAATCCATGTATTCTTGAACTGCATGTTCCATGGTTGAAGAATTCATGATCCATGCATTCCATTGTCGCAACTACTTGTGGGATCCCCTAACATCATGCAACGACCATGTGTTTAACTAAGGAATCAATATATTGGTGTGAATAGCACGTTGTGGAGTAGATTTCTTATTTCTCGTCAAATAGATTTTCTTCTTTGAGTAGTGTGTGATTCCTCTTTCGGCATGCCATGATCTCATGGTTGGTTAAATAATCAATTTCCTTACTCTCATTATATTAAATTTGTTTTCCAATAATTGTGTTTCAATTATTACAAGGTCAAACCATGTCATAGTAGTGAGTTGAAGTACCAAATGGATAAGATTTACTCAGGGAAAACCATGTTACAAATGGCCACACCTTTAGCTATGCATAAGCAACGACATTTAAGTTATCAATACAAGGAAGCGACAATATAGAGTTTATAGCAACACTTGAAATCTTGAGGATTACATTGTATGTGCACAACACTTCACCAACTTACACTCAATAATTGGTAATTTAAATAAAAGTTAGGGATTCAACAACTCATAAATTCTTGTAATTATTTAGCTCACCAACTAGGTATGAAGTTAACTCATGATTTCCTCAAATGTTATCTCTTTAATTACCCTACTATTAAAAAGATGTGAAATTAAAACATAAGAAAATTCACCTCAAGAGAAAACTTTGAGCTTTCTACTCTGAACTTTCTCTTTTTCTTTTCTATAGAACAAAAATCAGAGTCTATTAATTATAACAAACCACCTTTTACATGGCCAAAATCCTTTCATATATAACAACATTGTTGCCTTACTAATAATGACTTCATGATTTCTTAAGATTTGATTTAATGTTTTATTAATGGTCACATATTTGAATTTATTGTTATAAATTTTGCATAAAAGTAATTTAGAAGACTTAAAACTAAAACAAGTAATTTAGTGATTACAAATATTTTAATAATACTTTTTGAAATGGATAAATTCTTCTTAAATATTAAATTATTGTTGATGATGTATACAATCTATTTGTGATAATGCCTAAGGTTGTTTTCTATTTAAACAAGAGCCACGAGGTGGCAATGTCCCCAACATTGCCACCTAGTGTTACAAGAACACTATTACAAGACAGTTTGATTTAAAAGTCTACCTTGGCAGTTTATTGGATTGACCTAAACATAATATTGCAATACCTTAACACAATATGATAATCTTCATTATGAGTTATTGTTACAATGTTTTTTGGGGGGGTGTCACTGAAAAATTGAAAATTACCTATTGAAAAAACACAGTTCCTAAGTTCCACAAAGACTCCATTGTTCCATAAAAAGTTAATAAGAAAAAATACCACCTGGAGGCGTACATGTTGAATAAACCCCTTTACGGAGTTCCATGAAGGTTGGATACTTGCAAACATTATGGGTTGTACATAGCATATTATCCTTACTAAAATGATATTAAGACAATGGAGGGGTTATCATTTCCATGGTAGGACAAGATATGGAGCCACCACAAGTATAAATCTCAGCAATAAAAGTTAAAAATTTTACATAAACAAGAACATAAATAACTTATTATTACGTGTTGAGGTATTGAGGTATTCACAATCTCTTAAGGATTAATGCTACTCTTTCAAAAATAGCCTCTCCTCTGGATTTACAAAGATTTACAAAGAGAGAAATAAATACAAAAAACTATGGTATCCAAGTTTTCACTTGAATCCCAATATATTGAAGGAGGGTTTGTGTTCGCATTCTCCTTTCTCTTCCTCTCTCACAGGGGTTGTAGGCGAACGAGTCAAGGGAGGAATAATCACAGACTCTTCTGTGACTGCAAGATCTCCCACAACCTTTTCTCACTAAGATTAAACATTGAGGCCAGGCTTCAGTTTTCCATGATATTGAATACAGAATTGCTCCCTGAAATCAAATAGGGATGAAAACAAAATAGGCATAGTATAAAATGATAGAATGCAAAGAATCTTGAAACCATGATGATGAGATGCTCATTTTTTTCTACTACCTGCGAGGAACTGGGGATGGGTTCCTCTTGCGAAGGAGGCGACGCAGAAGGTTTTTCAAACGGGGTAATACCGAGGAACCCAAAATACATCCCCAACTCCAACATTAACATCCATGGTGCTTGTTTCGTTCAGAAATGCTATATGAATTCAACCTTCTCCCCTCGTCACTATTCCATACTTTGTCGCCTAGGGATTGAAATGAGGAGGCATCATCACTCCCTACAACAAATAAATAATAACTATATACATTAACTATATTATCTTTCAACAAGAATCAGAACCAAACCAACTTCTTGGTGCGATTGATCTGAACACCTACAGGAATCAAACTTTTAACTTGATCTCTTAAACCCATAAGAATGCATATAAGAACATTTAATGGATTCTTACAGCGCTAAGGTTGACAGAATATTCTAATGTCGGGTTCTTTCAAGCCAGAGTAGCATATCTGTCTACTGTAAGACTCCATCCACAGTCATTTTGAAACTCGGGCTTCTTCTTGAATATGTTAAAGCTATCTGGACTCTTCTTCTGGAGATTAAGGGACTCAATTATATGGCCCCAGTCCCAGGAGCCTTCCTTGGGAGAGGAGAAGAAAGAAAACGACCTTCGAGACTAGTGTTCTCTATCAATATAAATGATGGGACCTCGAATCTGTCTGCTCAGAATAGTATCCATAACCAACTCACTGTGAGATAGATGAAATGTCGTGCCCATGTTTCAATTGAATTAAATTTGTCAAGGAATCAGTGAGGAAATTAATGCAATATATGTATACAGTAGGCTAATCTACCTTATTGTTCCTCTTAAAAGGATCAAAACATTTTCATAATTTTCAAATTTCCACACAATGTTTATACATAGCATGATTACACTGGCCAACATACATTAAATGCTACACTGAAAATTTGATCATCGAAAGCTAAGAGTACTGGCACTCAAAAGCTGAGAGTACTGGCACTGGGTCCTCTCCACTAGCCACTAAGAAAGACGGAAAAATACCATAGATTCAGATAAAATAAAAAGGCATGAACAATAATATCATTTTCCAGTAGATGTATCACATGATAATAGGTTTACATGCATTGCCCAGGTTCGATTATAATTTTGGGGAAAAAGTACATATATTTCCATAGTTTCTATCTTCTAACAATAGCCATTAGCAACTATTGGGACATTGCCACCCGGTGGCTCTTGTTAGAAAAAAGAATTTATATTCCAAGTTCCACTTATTAACCGAAAATGAAGTTGTTAATAAATGATTTTGTCAGTTCACACAGTAAGACACGGATATCTCTAGGAACTACCCAAGGGAGAGGTCTTGGAAAATTCCCCAAAATGTTTTTTTAGATGAATCTTGCCTTAGTCTGTACAATACAATAGGTCAACAATCAATCTACAATATAACATTGCATAAATCCTATTATGAGAACAAGTCTTTCTCTGCTTCATGGAAATTGAACATCAAACAGTGTTAGGACTTCTTTGAAATGCCAAAAACAATAAGACAAACTCTATTATTCAAGAAATTTCAATTTTAAATGGACCAACGTAAGGAATCAGCAACAAGAAATTTCAATTTAAGAGACCAAGGTAAGTAATATGCAGTGGCATGAATTTTCTCATCATTTTGTATTTATTACAAGAGACTCCTCAAATGACCATTACACAATAAGATGATAATAAGGGAATGGAAATTTATATATGCATAGAAATATAGGTTAAATTTGTAAAAGAAAAGCATAAATGAATACGAGCTTTGGTTAAATTTGTCCCACTGTATATATTAACATAGTTGCATAGTTTTCAAAACATTCTGATTGCAGTATTCGTTATAGGACATGGATTAGAAAATAATAATAAAATTATATCCTGACACGCAACATAGAACTTTATTTTGTTCTAGAAAGCAATAAGACTAACTGGTTTGCTATGCTCATGGATAAATTGGTAATTTGGATACAATGATGCATATACAAGGATGGCTTCCGAGAACAGAAATTGCAAAAACTCGCTATCCATCTCTTGGCCTAGGAAATCCTTTTGGATTTAAATTAAAGGGTCAAAAAGGGAGGGTTCATAGGTTTGACAGTGGTATTTATTGAGCTTAAATGTTGTGTTGTTGTCAATTAAAGAGGTAAAATTTATTTATCTCTTTCTTAGTTAGTAGTTTTCACTTTTTAGAGGTAGGTTGAACGTTTATTGCTTTAAAGCGTGTTTTTATTGATTATTTCATTTTGTTTACCATTTATGGCCATCTTAAATAGTCTACCTTGGACGCTTCATGATCACGTGCTTAGTTTCAAATCCAAAATGCTTCCTACCTGTATGATTATTCATTTGTATTTCATGAATGCATTGATTGTAGTGGGGAAAAAGTTCCTCAAATTGTAAATGGAGGTGAGATTTGATATGTTGTGAACTGAGATTGTTCTCTAATGTGAGATTAGGTTAAGAGAGTTTGACAGAGCTCATATCTATAATCATTTAGTGAGTGGGAGAGGACATTGATCAAGCTCATCTACCTTAGATTTTCGTATTCAATTTCATATGGTAAAAAAATTCATTAAATGCTAGGAGCTTGAAGGGAAGGAATCAGGACGCAATCACCCAAAAGATGATTATGGTATTTCATAAATAAAAATAGTTGTAGTTTAACATTATTGTGTTTCTAATCATTAAAGATAGAAACGATAGCTCAACGAGTAGCAAATAAACTACATTGTATATCTTAGCAGCTCAGTGAGTGGTAAGAAAATAGTGCATTTATTATTCATGTGTACGTTGAACCCAGAAGTGAGTGATTGGTGTACATGGATTGATGGGGATTTTTTTAAGTGCTTATTACTGGCCATCCACGAGATTGATCTCACTACTATCGAAATAACAATGGGGATTTTTTTTAAAGAAACAACAAAATTTCCTTAAGTGAAGCGAAGCACAGTTTAGGGTTGTGAAACCTGAAAAAATATAGGGCTTAAGAAGTTTCCAGGATGCAGGTGATATGAAGTCGCTGGCCTTCACCTGTGTTGAGCAAATAGAAGACGGAACCGCCAGGAATTCGGTACACATCTCCAATTTTCAGGTTTTTATTATGAACCCATCCAACTTCTGTCAAACCTGACATGATAGGAAACACAAACAAACAAAAAATCAGATACTAGCTAACTAGAAAACCGAATACATATAAGTATATAGAACACCTTCTCAGAATCGAGATACCAAGGCACAAAAAAATGACTTGGGTTCCATGATAATGGAGACTATTTGAAGATCATGAGGTGGTTTCATTGCATCCTTCACACACAAATAAATTCCTGGTATCAATTTACTTGAGGAGTAGTGTATCGATATTGCCCTTCGCACACATCAAACTTCTCTTCGCAATATCTGGTATTGGTGTGAAAAGTTTGCTAAATGTCATATAAGCCTTGTTACATTTATAATTAACCAATAAAGAGAAACACAAAAATCAGTTAAAAGAAGGGAGAACTGACTTTGAAATTATATGAAGAATTTTTAGAAAAGATTGAATTATTGAACATACCTTTAAAGACTTCTACTTCAATATTTTGTCAGGTTATTATGTCAAAATAGATGGAGAGTTTCTGATTGCAATGAATGTCAACACTAGTATCTGGTATCGGTGTGAAAGGTCTCATAAATGTCATATAAGCCTTGTAAATGCATTTATAAGATACCATTAAAAAAACACAAAAATCAGTTAAAAGGAGAGAAAAGAGTTTGAAATTATATGAAGAATTTTTGGAAAAGCTTGAATTCTTGAACATATGGCTATTAGTCAACTACTTGTCTACTACGTTTGGAGTAGATTAGGTGAAACATATGGCTCAAAATTCTCACCTAAGCAACGATTTTCCACCAAGATCTCTCCTTGCTAATATCCACAATGTTGTTCCTGGTTTAGCCTGGCCATACATGCCCTTTTGTAGGGTACTTAATTCGATAGCATTGATAAAGGGATCATCGTTCTCCGAAGTTCTGATCAAACAAATATACAACACTCTACCAAAACTGACCAAAATTAACTCAAAACCGGATGGAACATCAGTTTGTGCTACTCCATCACTACGAAACAACATACCTGGTTTAACCAAAATATTGAATCTGGGGAAATATTTAAATCCACTGTAATTACCAATGGAAAACCATATTCTTAAGAGGTAAGACACATTGGGGTTCACAGGAAACTGATAACAAGATTTGTTGAGAGGCTTGGGAAAGATGCATAGAGTATGCAATTAAGAATGGTAGGCTATTTCAGAATTGTCCCCTATGTATGATTTCTCACGGACATCTATGTAGTTATCATCAGTGACCCAATGTGATTTATTTTGGATCTACAAGATATACTCAGAAATTCTGCCACCCCGAAATAAATTAAATTAGCAAAGAATATCTTGTTAAGCAGGCTAACTTCTCATGCTTCTGTCTTCTATATTTTCTTAGATTTCTCCAGTAGAAATATTCCTTCAGTCTCTTCATGTTCACTCAAATGCTCTTCCTCTTAACTGTACCTTTGAAAACCCACTTTCCTCTCCAAACCTTAAAGCAGCTATGACCAGTAAAAGAAGAAAAATTGCATAATAGCGTATCATTTTCGAATTGAGATCAATAGATTTAATTCAGCTCCCACCGATACACTAAATTGGACAGAGGACGATGAACTTCTTAATAATGAGAGTGTGTGGGGAAGGAGGACAACAACCTCAAGGTGGATTTGGTACACGTATATGTATGGAGAAAGACACTTGGTGTCCATGCACTGCAAGGAGGATGACAGAGGTTTGAATTTAGGGTTACTAAGGCCTCAGTTGTTGGACTTAGGTTAGTTTTTTACTCCGTATATTATTTAATTGACTTCATTATTGGGTGATAAAAAAATTAGTATGTGGTAGGTTCGAGGATCACAAAAATATTTAAAAAAATAGGTGGCGTTCTTCTCCATGATTGTTGCATTAAAACTTTGGTTGTATTAAAATTTTGTTGACAAGAGCCTGCAGCCGGGTCCTCCGGCACAAGACCCTAGAGAAACGTCACCTGCACCAACCAATGAACATGCAAAAAAATAGTATTTAAAAAATATTATTTAATACACCTGAAAATCAAACTATACAAAAAATTTATAAAACACAAAAATTTATCATGTGAACCCCCAATTAATAAGCCTAAGCAAATCATATATATCCCCGTCGGGGACATAATAATGAAAACACTTACGTTAAATAATGTGAACTTAAATAAATAAAAAACCTTAATTAACCTAATAATCACAATTTATATATTTATTCAACTTTGTACTCTTTCAAAAGAAGAGAACATGAATTAATTATTAATTGTACAAATTACATCAAAAATAATTATAGCTTCAAGGGATAGCATGGAAAATTTCATATGTGAAAGCATTTGACTTTTTGGATGTTGATCCGAAGGATGTAGGATTTTGGAATGAGAAAACCCTAGATAATGGAAGGGGACTTTTGTTGTGTTGATTACTTAGAATATCTAATAGAGGGTTTGGACATATACAATATTGATGTTTCATTGGTATTCTCTTAGATATTAAATGCTTGAATGATGAAATCCAACATTCCTCTTGTTTATGGGCAAAGATAGAGGATAAGCACTACAAGAGAAGTACACATGTGATAAAGAGGAAAAGTTTGAAGATTAAGGCCATGAGTAGCGAGGATATCCGAGTGGAGCAATTGGTGAAATATGTAGGCAAGGTCTTAATTGGAAAATTTGTTGGTCATAACATCTCAAAAGTATCTTTGAACTTGTGTATGTTGAAGGTATGGGTTATGATGATTGGTTATGGACCTCTTTTTTGTTTCTAATGAAGGGATGGATGTGCTTTATGTTTCTTTCTGAAAAGGATGCAAAGACCATACTTTGGAGTCCTTGGTTATCGGGAACTACCTTTCTCTCCCTGCAACCATGGCATCCATGTTTTGACCTTGGGATTGAAAGGCTTTCAAAAATCCCAATGTGGGCTAAGTTTCCCAACTTGGCAATGGATTTTTTATCTAAAACTGTAATTGGGGAAACTATGAATATGCTCAGTTGGACAATACATGTTGATACATCTTTGAAGACTATAATTTATAGATTGGTGTTTATGATCTTAATTGATCTAGATATCGACAAGGGCTTGTTGGAAAATATAGATATTATGTTTGGTAATTAATTATATACTCAAGAGTTTCACTATTGCAATATCCCCTTCAAATGTGTAAGATGCCACCATTGCAGTCATGTTGTGTAATATTGCTCCTCTACTTTTCTAAGGAAGGTATGGAAAAAAAGGTTATGAAGGGAAAGGGCCTTAGGATAAAATTTATGATCACAAACAAATCAATGGAAGTCATAGGGTAGAGGTTAGACAGAGAAGCCATTATTCACAAAGATGTGGTTTTGAACTAGGTGAAGAATGATACAAAAGTGGAACCTAATGGTCTTGATATTAATAATGCAAATTGCACCCTTTTTTTATACCATGGGAATTGGTAACTCGTCGATATTTCTTGGGAAAGACCCAAGTTCAAAGATGACGACTACCACTATAACCCAAGAGTATATTTAATATCTTGCAAACCAAATAAACCAATAACTCGTGATCTAGCAAGGGATGAGACATCCAAATACACACCCAAAATGGGGGGTTCTACTTCAGGGGAGAACCTACCCTTCTAACCTTATCACAATAGGACAATGTTTTATTGGGGATTTCTACCCGAGCAGGGAGAGTGCAAAAATCGCCTCCTCATCATTGGAGTTGTTGGACCCTCGACAATGAAAATCCTACACTTAAGGAACATGAAGCTCAAAATTCAATGGATGTTTCTCACCCACGTCTAGATTAAGAGGCCAATGGCAAAGGCTTGCAAAATATTCTTTCAAATGACACCTCTATTAATTGTCAATTAGAATAAAAATTGAAGTCAAAATATGTATGGTCAACCCTATGTAAGATTCTTATAATCACAAATGGAATAGGGGTTTAGATAAGAGGAAACATACCTTAACACCAATTTATGGTAAAACCTTACTTTTGTAGGTAAGAATGTAAAGTCTAGATTACATGATGGAGGTAGCAACTCCTCAATGAACTCTGAAAGCATATTGATAGGTTTGGTGTTTGAGTTAATCAATATGGGTTGTGGAAAGAGAGGCAAGTACCTACTTTGACCCAAAAAAAGAGGAATTAAATGGGAAAAGTAATAGGTCAAGAGGAGACGTGTTTAAGGAGACAGACCCTAACTTAGTGGGAATAAAGTCGTATTTACTGCGGACTCAAAAAAAGGGTATTAGAGAAATCCAACAAGGTCGACAAAAGACAAATGTAGGGGTCCCTAGAATGTGACAACCCTATGAATTTAGTACATGATGAAATTTATCTCTTTAGTTATCCCTAGACAGTCTTGTATTTTCAAGAGACAAGTAGAGAAGTAATGGCCATAATAATAGAGCTAGAAAATCCTAATGTCCTGCTTCTACAAAATATTATGGGTCTTGGGGAAAGTTAATTGGTAGTTTGAAAGGTTGTTTTTAGGGTTTAGATTTATGTGTTATTGATGCAAATGGGAATTTTCGGGAATAGGTAATTGAATGGAAAAATTATTTGGAAGTAATAAATATCTTAGCTTTTCTTTTAAGTATATGCACATGATTAATGTTTAAAACTATTCAAAATCAAGGAGATTTATGAAAATGGTAATACATATGTTTTCAGTATGGAAGAGGCTTGGAGACTTGAATAATTGGATAACAAAAAAATGATATTTCTGAATAGTAGGGAATTAAAATGGAGAATTAAGAGTATAGTTATCTAGTTGGAGAATGGAGATGAGAACATTGAACACCTTGAAAAATATGCAAACTATAGGAAGATCATAAACATTATCTGGGACTTTGAAGACATGGATGATAACAAAGTAAGTGGCTTCAAAGACCTAGCTACTGTGGTTGTAAAACATTTTCAGTATGTTTATGGATTACTAGCAAGGGGAAGTTTCTTTGAGATTGTAAAACTATTTTTTTTTCCTTTCTTTGTGGTTGAGGAAGTCAATTAAAATAAAGACAATGAGGTCTCCAAGGAAGAGATACAATCAATTATCCATTAATTTCATAAAGATATGAGCCTAGGTCTCGATGGGTGGCTTGTCAAAAAAATTATTGGTTTTTATGATATAATAGAGAACGACCGTGTAAGGGTTATCAAAGAGTTTGGGATTCCAGGATAGGTTTTGGGGTCACTAAATCCCACTTTTATTGTTTTAATTTCCAAATGTGAAAAACCAATTTTCTTTGATGAGTATAGGTCAACTTCACTTTGTAAATGATTTTATATAATAATTGGCAAGGTTATATTAGTTGGGTTGAAAGAGGTATTTTCAAAGGTTACATCCCCCCAAAAAAATGGTTTCCTAACTGGAAAGCAAATCGATGAAGCCACTAGGGAAACTCAAGAGGGCATTCATACAATTATATCTAGGAAGTGGCCTGCCATGATTACCAAATGAGACATATCCAAAGCTTATGATATGACAAGTCAACTATATTTAAGGATGATTTTGAATCATGTGGGTTTTAGTTCTCCTATGGTATGGGATTGTTACCTCTACTTCATATGTTGTACTCATCAATGGAGCAACCTCCACTTTTTTTAAAACCATAAGGGGGTTAAGATAGGGTTGTACGCTTTCACCCATTCTTTTCTTGTTGGTTATGGAAGGGATTAATTGAGCATTTATGGAGGCTAAAAGAACTCTATACTTAAAATGAATTAAGATAGGAATTATTGTGTTTTTTACTCATTTATCATTTGTACATGATATTCTACTATTCTCAAATGGCTTGGAAAGGGAAGCAAGAAAAATAAAAGAACTCATTAGCATGTATTGCAATGCCACGGGAGTGGAGGTAAATGTTCAAAAATCAAATATTTGTTTCAATAAAATAAGTGAGGAATGTGTGGCACATCTAAAATCTTATTATCCTTTTAGACATTTTGAGATTCAAGAGGGCTTGAAATACTTAGATTTTATCCTAAAACCTGATGGTTATAGAAATGGATATCTGGGATGGTTGTTGGGAAAGATAGAGAAAATGATTAACTTCATTTGTATTAGGTAGCTCTTGAGAGGGGGTAGATTAACTCTTGTTAGGGCAGTATTGGATTCTTGTCACGTCCCCTCTCGTCAATCTAGTGCAATCGAGAGGACGCAACGCTATAACCGGGAATATAGCCCCATGAACATAAGCAAAATGCATTGGAAGTAAAATTCATATGCAGATGTATAATGCAGGAAAATACAATAGAACTTTAAATCTCTACTTGAACCTCTAGCAAGCATTCAATACATTCATAATAATTATTAAAACAAATACATTGTAAAATTAATACAAGAGAGTACTTATCTTGAAAATGAGTTGCCCCGAGCAACTAGCTATGTCTTTGCAACTTCCACCCAACCTTAGGCCAGTTGTGCTCATCAATCTCTCAACACAACTTCCACCCCTGAGCTTGGCATGATTTCTACAAGGGAAAAGGGAACAACAGACTCGCACATAGCCAAATACACACCAAGGTTCATCCAAGCCAATCCACAATTGGGTTTATCGGGATGTTAAGGCAATGTAAAGGAAGAATTGCTAAGCTAGTGAGCTCAACCACAGAGCTATGGATACCTCTACAAGATCTATCTAGCTTGGTCCCCACAATACCTACACACACAACACAAGGAAGTATTCCCTTCACTGCTACATAGTCCCTCGGGCCATACCTCCCATTCTAGTGTTCTCCAAGGTGTGCATATAAGAGTAGCCAACCCCTTTTGATCTTTTGTGAGGTTCCTCTCTTCACTATGTTTATCAAGCCAATTCTGGTCCTCTTCCACTCCTAATTCTTACTTATAGTTCGAACCAAAACAAGGAAGCACATCACAACAAAACACAAGTGTTGGGTATGAAGAAAAACGTTTTGGCTGTGGGATGCCCAGGATGGGGTTTCCATTAGTCTCAGAAGTCGTGGGCAACCAAAAATGAAATGGTAGATGGGGAATCAATCCTAGGATAGCAAATTCAATTTTAGAAAATGTTTATGGGCCTCACAGGGGCAGAAATGACTTTTATAAACCCCTAAATCATGAATCTCTTCTTCCCATCCACCGTGCAACACAAAAACGGATTTCCAGCCATGGAAAAATGAAGGAAAATGCAGAAAAACATGATGAAAACGCCCCAACTAGCTCCAAATGCATAAGGAAGTGAAATTCATGGGCGAGGAATGGACTTGGGCACACATTTCTGGGTGTTTCTTGCCTCATAAGAAAAAATATGATTTTCTGAGAATTCATGGCTTGCCCATACACGAAATCGGCCACCATACCTCTCCATTCCCAATGCATTAACTGCCTCAACCAACTCTTGGAAGAATTAAATGATTGGGTGCATAAGTCAAAATGGATAGTTGAGGGTTTATGGGTTCTCTCATTGACATTTGGTTTAACACTATTGGCTCAAGGGTTTGAATAATTTCCCTTCCTATTCCTTGTGAAAATCATGCCCCCGTCTCTTGTTGCATTGCATAGCTAGTTGTGGGTATTTTATTAAATTGCATATTCACATGATGTCTCAATTTATATTGTGCCTAGCTAGCACAAGAACCATAAGCATCGATTTTAATTGTCGATACATATAACACTAAATCAATGGTGGGGCCTTGGCCTTAAGCTTCTCACCATGATTAAATAATGATATTTACATCATTTACAATTTTAATGCTATAGGGTCAAAATTGGGATATTACAAAGCCATTATGGTGTACTACTGTTCTCTAGCTTGCATCCAAAATGGTGTTTTAGATAAGATCATAAAGCTTTGTTTCATTTTTTATGGGATGGAAAAGGAGAAGATAGTAGTATCTCCTTGACTAGATGCTAGTTAATAGCCTTGCCAAAAAAACAAATGGGAATGGAATTTAAAACATATCCTTGTACTTTGAAGGCCTTTGGTTGCAAAGATCCTATTGAACCTCATTTTAAAATATAGCTTATGGAAAACAATAATTCTTCATAAGTATATTCTCGGTGTTATCCTATTGGATTAGCCAAGGAATCCATAGAAATATATATAAATGTATCAAATCATTAGAAAGTCATGGTGCTAGCATTTCATGTGATTGGAACTTCCTTACTTTGAAAGTTGGTAATGGGTAAAATGTTAGGATAGGATCATATCCTATTATGGGCTATGGTAATTTTATTAAATAAAAATTTGATAAAACCTTCTTCATGAAAAAGGGTATATATTCTTCATGAGATCGTGAATCTCTCCACAACAAATGTATGGCAACATGGATGGAAATTGGTTCAATCTATTGAGTTAATAGCCTTGCTAAAAAACAATGGGGGATGGGGTTTAAAACAAATCCTTGTCTTTGGAAGGTCTCTAGTCGCAAATAAAGAACCTAGGGAACCTCATTTCAAAATATAATATATGGAATAGTAAGAACAACACCCATGCTCATGAAACTTTGATAAATCAAGCAAATAAAACAAATTCTGCTACACTATTGGATTGGCTAAGGAATCCACAAAAATATATTAAGAAAGTATAAAATCACCAGAAAACTATGGTGTTGGCATTTCCTGTGAATGGAAACTTTATTACTTGGAAATTTGGTAATGGGGAAAATGTTAGGATAGGATCATATCCTATTATGGGTTGTGGTGTCTTCTTAAATCGAAATTCGTGAAAAATGGGTATATACTCTTCATGAGATCATGGATCTCTTGACAACAAACACATGGCAACGTGGATGGAAATTGGCTCAATCTATTGATATATATGAGGCATGGACAAGCAATTGGCATATTTATTTGAATAAGTTAAAAACAATTTATGTTAGAATTAGAGATGAAGAGGACCCTTTAATGTGGGAAAAAAATAAACTTATAGGGATGTACACTACAAAGATTGTATTTGAAACTTTGGTAGATCCCAATGATCAAGATGATGTGTGATGGTGATATAAAATATGGAAATAAAGGCCCCTAAGAAGATGAGAATATTCCTCTAGTTAGCATTTAGAAATAAGCTCCTAACACAAGGCGGTCTACAAAAAGAGAGGAATACATTGCCCTAGCATCTAAATGTTACATCAAAGGGAATCATAATTAGTTTTATCATTTATTTTTCCATTTCATACATCCTTAAAAATTATGGAAAGACACCGAAAAGTTGACTAGATTTGAAAATGCTTGCAGGGGATTTTTACTAGAGGAATGTCTGTGAGCTTGGTTTCAAAAGAATGACCTTAGAGAATATAAAGTTATTCCATGTTTAACCTTGTGGGGTATCTAGATATCTGAATGCATAGGTTTTTGAAAGAAAAGAAATCTCTAATTTACAAATATATAATTAGGCTTGAAAGGGAGGGGGGGGCCTTAAGGGTTAAGGGCTCTGCGATCAGGGGAAGAGCTCGAGAGGCAAATATTTCAAGGAGCAAATGAGAAGATAAGGCAAAGGCATCTTTTTTAAAGCTTTTTTGAGAGATTTTTTAAATTTTTAAAAGTCTTAAGATTTTGATCATGATGATAATTGATGAAGTAAACTATGACTCAACTACTCTGCTAGGGAAAAGTCATATCTTTTCAATAATGGCAAAGCCAAAACAAGCAGAGTCGAACACTCACACACTGGAGAACACCAGGCATGTCCTTTCAAGCAAGAAGGCAGGCGAAGTTATGATATCAAACAATACTGGCAAAAGAAGGAAACGATCAGGAGCTAAAGCTAAAAAACAGGCCACAACACTAATAGTGGGAAGAGATATTTTGTTAGCTGAAGTACCTGATTATTTGTCGTCCGCACTGGTAGGAAGGTTTTGTGGGAAATCAATTGGTGAGACAGCTCTCCGTAGGTGGATGGAAGAACATTGGAGTCCTCTTCTGCGGAAGCTTCCCATGTTCCATATTATGTCCAGAGGATGGATCATGTTCTGAGTCATGACAGTGACAGACCGACAGACTTTACTAGAAAACAATTGGCAATGGGGGCCTTCAGGGTTAATTCTTAAGAAATGGAGTGTGGATTTTGACGCTAACAGGGAACCACAAAATGTACAGACAGTATGGGCCATTCTACCTGGGTTACCAACGATGTTCTGGGAAAAGGAAAAAATGGAGGATATAGGAGGAAAAATTGGCAAATTTATAGCTTGAGAGGAAGGATGGGAGCAGAAGGTGGACAGAAGGAGCGTCAGAATTCTGATTGAAGTTGACCTCCACGACAAAATATATGAAGAAATTCACCTAGAGATGCACGGGAGTCTATGGTGACAGAAGCTTAACTATTGGTAAATTCCTTTCTGTTGCTTCTCTTGCAGACAAGTTGGTCATTTAGTGAAGGACTGCACATTTACAGAACACAGGACCAATCAACCCAGGAACAAGGGGAAAGGAATCTCGTGGATTAAGCACAAAATTTCCAACACCCAATCAAAGCGGGCGGTTGATAGAGACCAAGTGTCATCCAGAGGTTTAGCATTAGACAAAGTGGCCAAGGTCATGTTAGGAAGAAAGTCACATATTGCAAAAGCGAAATCCCAAGCTGAGGTGGAAGTGAAGAATGGCAAACATGAAACAATTGGTAGGGCCCTTAGAGCAGGACAGGCCCAGGCCAGGGTTCCATGATTCTACTCCTCTCCTTCAACGCTAGGGGGTTGGGGAATGGGGAACTCCCCCAAATTAAAGGCTCTCAAAAGAATGGTCATCGGTCTAAAACCTAGGATCATTTTCATTCAGAAAACAATGATGGAGGGAGAAAAAGCTAAGGAAGTGATGGAGACCTCGCTGAAAGGCTGGAGTTTTGGATACATAAGTTTAGAAGGGAATTCTGGGGGACTGATAACGGCTTGGAATCAGGATTTTGAAGAAGTGCAAGAGGAGAAACATAGCACAATGTTGAAAACAGTTCTTAAAGAGAAAGCCTCTGGGATATCCTATGCAATGTATAATGTATATGGACCCTATCAAGACCGGAAAGGGTTTTGGGAAGCTTTCTTCTCCTCAGGATTGCTCGAGTTAAGGAACGTGATTCTAGGAAGGGACCTGAATCTAACCCTATCTAAAAAGGAAAATTGGGGAATTTCAGCCCGTCAGGATGGTCTGAGCTCGTTCTTTGCTAACCTCTTTGATTGTCTTTTGATTTTCCTTTCCATCATGAAAATTCAATTTTTTTTTTCTTGTCTTTCACCAAAGAATAAAGTCCAATTTTGATCTGCAGCAGCAGACAGTTTATCAGTTTCAAGCCGCTACAGCGAGCTCTTCCCAATTTGTGAGTCGTAATGACGGGCATCTTTTTCTTTCAACGCCGCTATAGCAGAAGGATTTTCATGATTGGGTCACTATAGTGGGTGTCAGTCTGTCTTGCGCGCTAATGTCCGCCTACTCCCGCTATGTCGGAGAGATTTTCAAGTTGCGTTCGCTACGGCGTGGAGTTTTTGTTGTCGTTCAAATTAAGTCCACGGGAGCCATTGCGATGGAGTGTTCTTCATATTTTGTTGCATACGTATCGTCTGTTACGCTGTCATGGAAGTGTCTTCATTTGTGAGCCATTGTTGCAGATCGAGTTGGATGTTCGAGCCGCCATGTCGGGGAGTTTCCCATGATGACTTAATTTCTCCTGCCCGCAATTGGTTGGCGCCAACAGTGTTTTGAGGTTCACACATGCAAGTGAATTAGAGGTTTTAAAAATCCCGCAACCTGTTTATTTACCTATTTTCGAAGCTTTTTACCTTGTTCTTTTTACGGAGTTCGGTGAGCTTGGAGAACACTTTCCGTTTGAAGCCTACTGTGCGAATTCTACGGTGAAGCTCACGTGGCTCGTACTCACTGATAATTTTTAGTTGTGTGGTTTTTTTTCCAACCGGACAAGTAGGTTTCTTATATTATTTCCCAGTAAGTGATTTGTTAAGGCTTGTAGCTACCTGTTATCAATGGTGTTGGCCGGGTATATTAGGGGTTTTTGTTTCCAGTCTTCTTTTAGGTCAAGCTGTTACAGTGCTTTTTCCCTAGTATGTAACCTACGCCTTATGCATGCTTAGAGGCATTTTCGTTCATTCAGCCAAGTTAAAGGTGAGTTCTTAGGGAACCAAGCATTGCGTTGATATGAAAACAGTTGGACGCTCACGAGTGAGCGTTGGTATGGGCTATGGTTTTCTTTTTCTATGTAGAGCCCATAGGTGGAAAATCCTTAGGTATCGACCATGGGATTGGTGGCATTGTTTTGACCTAGGGCATCGCCTCCTTTTTTGGATTCTTTGAAGCTTTGTTGTGCCTGTGAGAGAGATTCTCTAACACCGAGTGGGGGTTTTTTGTTGATAAGGAAGTAGAGTGCAGGGGGTTTTTTCAACAAGTGGTGGCCCGTAGCTCGCGTAGTTTTTCTAGCTGTAACCCTGACATGTGCCTTGGATTGCTGGTTTAAATGGATGAAACTAACAGGGTAAGGAAATTTTAGTTTTTATGTTCGGTGATGTATACATAGGTTTGGTTTTGGCTTACATTTATCGTATGGGTGCTAAGACAAGTTTGTTTTGCAGGTATTGTTTACTGCCAAAACCATGTCGAAGAAGGGAAGGAAGAAGCTTCAAATCGTCGAAAGCAATTCCAACACAGATATTTTTTAAGTCCCACCTACAGTAAAAGCCGAGATAGTATACGAAGACACAAAAGCAATTACAGGGGCAGAGCCTGAGCTAAAATGGGGCTAGATCTATCCTATGATGGTTGAGGGAAAAGTGTTGGAAGCTGGGTTGGGGGATCTAGCTTTGTACGAGAATATTTTGAGGTCAGGGCTAACCAAAATAGCCACTAGGCCAGAGGTTTTTCCATGCATAGAGGTCATTGGATGGTTGTTGTTGAAAATAGACACGGTAGGGATGATAATAAATGATGAAGAGGGCAAGCCTATTCCATCATTCACATCGACATTCATTTCAAAAGCATACAGTATACCAAAAGTAGAAATAAGTGTGACAACAGATTGGGTCAAGAGTCTTAAGTTTGACTATACAACCACGGTAAAGGGGATGATGACTGAGGGAAAGACCTTCAGACATAAGCAGTCAAGAGAATATGAAATGGCTAATCTTCGAACCCCATTCAGAATAGTAGCATTGATGTTAAGCAGAGTGTATGGTAGGTCTGATGGAAAAACGTATAATTTTGGTTGGATTCCCCTCATGTATTATGTAGCTATGGAGGGAAGAATTTTTAACTCGACAGATATAGCTACTAGGAACTTGTCCAAAGGTATCAAGGCGTCCCAAGAAGGTTTAAAGCAAAATAAATCGGAATTCTTTATGTCATCCTTCTTGATAGATTGTATACTCTATAGGCACCGGTTTGAGAAGCTAAATTGTGTATGGATAGAGGGAAAAGCTCCTATTTACGTTGCATATCAGATGATGGGAGCCCACAAATATCACAATCATTATCATTTAATTTGTGAGGAATTCATAAGGCCCCTATATAAGTTAATCTTTTTAGAAGACTATCCATGTCTGTCAGAAGGAGAAGTAGAGTCTATAAAAGAGTATGGTGACTATTTTTTCACCAAAGAGGGCACTTATCTGAGAATGTATGGAGGCACCAGAGCACCCTCACTACTGCCCAAGTATGCAACAGACTACATCATATTGAAGGAGGCAGTCAGACAAGTATTCCTAGATGGTTTTGGAAGCCATTTGTTCGATATTAAGAAAGTTGTTTTCCAACCAGTAACTTTTTACGTGGGAAGTTACAAGTTCAACAAAGTCAAAAGCACTCCGGATTTCATCAAAGAGCTGGAAATA
Organism: Pseudotsuga menziesii; assembly: GCA_001517045.1. Taxonomy (NCBI): domain Eukaryota; kingdom Viridiplantae; phylum Streptophyta; class Pinopsida; order Pinales; family Pinaceae; genus Pseudotsuga; species Pseudotsuga menziesii. The sequence goes on along the minus strand of LPNX010333297.1, from coordinate 497,642 downwards.
TTTCACTTTGGGGAGATAAGCTTCCACATGAATGATTCACAAGGAAGGGTGGCAGCGTACAAGGTAAATTTTGAGTATACATACTATATAGATAAAGAAGAGGAAGTATTCAGAAATGTCTACAGTATGGCAGCCTTGAGCAATAGGTTGAAAGGAAAGGCATTTGGAGCTAAAGGAAGTAGCAGCATTAACCCAAAGCCAAATGAAGGAGATGAGGAAGCTGCAAAGAAAGCACAAGAAGAAAGTACTTAGAGGCTTGCAGTAGGGGCGAAGAAGTTGTTGGTAGAAGAGGCACAGAGAGATAGAGAAGAAGCTACCAAACAAAAGAGCAAAGAAGTTATTTTGAAGAAAATGGCAGAGCTATAAAAGGCCATGGCTAAAGGAAATTCAAGACCTGAGCAAGAAATGCAGGATACAGGAAGGTTTACCAAAGGGAAAATCCAGAGTAATGAAGAAGTTCAAGGTGGTGGAGATCGATAGCAAAGCCCTGTGTAGGATAATCCAGAGGACTTGCCAGCCACATCTAGTAGCGTCCTTATAGGGGGTCATGTGCCCATAGCTGAAATGGGGCTCGTACCTTTTACACCATCAAAGCAATACGATGTGGCATGTTTAGAGGATATTAGTTTTGATCCTAAAATGAAATCTATTACATGGAGGACAGAGATAACTTTGAAGGTGGGAAGTCAACCAGCGGTGACCACATTAACGAAAAGAATAGTCATGAAGAATGTAGAAGAATACCTGAAGAAATTGGCTTCTATGGGCACTACAAATGCCTATGCGAATGCTCACAATGTGGACAGTCTTATGGAAAACATTGAGCAATACAAAGGAAAAATGGCCGAAATGAAAGAAGTGTTGAGGAAAGAAGAAAAGGTAGGAAGAGAATCCAAAATAAAATATGAGGCTACCTTATCATATTTTGAAAGGCTTCAACGAAGACATCAACTCTTAGAAGTAGAATGGGACAGTTTGAAATCATCAAATGAAGAGTTGAGTAAGGAGAAAGGAAGTCTGGAAAATAAAGTGGCAGAGTTGGAGATGCAGAAGACTACTGCTGAGGGGAAAGCCAAGCATTATGAAACCCAAGTAGCAGCATTGGAGGCCCAAAAGGATTCATTGGAAGTTTTATTAAAAGTAGCAAATGAACAAAGAACGGATATTGAGCCATTGACGAAGCATGCCCTCATGCTCATAAGTAAAATTTATCAGATGTAGCTTCAAATAGCAGATGAGATGTTGAAAGTTCGGCAAGTAGAAGATAGGTTGGAGGAGATTGTGAATAGAGCTTCTTATTTTTTAGACAGGACCCAGGATATCCTAGAAATTCTTCAAGGATGTTTGACTTGGTTGGAAACGACCAAGGAACCTCCATCTAATGCACCCATCAAAGACTTAGAGAGAGTGAAGCTGGAGTATGAACTGTTAGAATTTGGGAGTAAGGTCGCGGAGGAATTGGTAAAGGTGGTCCGAAATACTAAAGGTGTTTGTACAAAATTCTGTATAAAAGTGCTCACAACTTACAACCGTTGTCAAACATCTGCAAAGAAAAGGTTAGAATAATTACCTGAGCATGAAGAATATTTAAAACAATTGCATTTTAGATGGCAGGAGGATGAATTGGATATTCAGCTGGTCAAAAGTTTAGATGAGAAGGTGCTAAAAACTGTAATAGCCCAAGCAGTAGTGGGCAATCATCTATTGGAAGATCAACTTCATTTGATTCCAGCCAGAGTGGCAAAATAAAAGCCCAAGTTGCCAAACATGAGATCACTATCAAATTCCTAGAGCCAGCAGGCTTCGAGACCATAGCGATAGATGCAAATATTTGGAAGCAATTCATAAATGATGTGGCTGGGTCCACTTAGCATGTTTGTTTTATTAATACATTTTGTAATATTTGCATAATTTAGCGAACTCACTAGGAGACAAAGGCCTTTTGTAACTGATTTCTAAAAGAAGCCCAAAGGGCAAGGGTGACCAAGAGACATTTGAAATTTTATAATAGAGATCAAGTCGATAGAGTAAAGGACCTTTTTCATGCTATCTTTTCTGAAAAGTTATTGTAAGAAGAACTACTTCCTTTTATAATAAAGAAGTCATATTTTCTGTTGGAGAAGGCACCGTGAAGTCTCAAATGCATGTTGTAGATTGGTTGAATGTGGAATTACTTCTTTTCAGCTTTTCTATGAATTGTGAGATCATTCTAACTCACGAATTATTTCCCTATTATGAATGATTTCCTGTTTGTTTTGTGAAACTTACGCAGTATATTGAGTAATGAATGTTTTAACTAACAATGAGTTATCTTTTTGTTTATCTTTCGACTTACATTCATGTATTATGAATTATGAACAACTATCTATAATATTCTCTATGCATGTTTTACAGTACATTACTCATCATTAATTACAATCTTGCTCCCTAGGGATAGGTTAGATAGAATTAGTTAGCATTAGCATAGTTGCTCTTTGTTTATGATTTAGAAGCGAAAGAGGTAAGACGAGAGGTAAGAACCTGCGCATCACATTGTGAACTCTTCATTATCTCTATCGATTGCACTTAATTAGGCACTTGTATATCATATATAAAGATAAAATTAAAAAATACATTTAAACGGTGGATTGGGCCGCAACCAATAACATAAGATTTAACCATTACTTGACCTACGGTAGCCGGACCGAAAACCGAACGGATTCCCCATACCAAAAAATAACGAGCTAATTGGGAATGCTTATTGGGGAGAATCCCTACTGTTGTTACCTGGGATTTTCCAGGCCTCAACGGGTCGATATCCAACCGCTGAAGCTTACACCAACTTGGAGAAACAACAGAAGCGGGGATCAGGCCATCTCTAAAAGGTTAGATAGATTTCTGCTTTCAGGGTCTTTAAAAATTAGAACTTGGGTTGAAGTAGGGGGTCTGTCAGACCATCTCCCAGTTCTTCTACAAATTCAAAACCCTGAAATAAAATTGGTGGCCCATTTTAAATTTAATCCAGCCTGGTTATTAGAGGAAGACTATCAAAAGATGATAGGAGATTCTTGGAATCACCTAGAGGCAAACCCTAATGTATCTTACATGAAGCAACTGGCAGAAAATCTAAACAAAGTAAAGAAGGTATCAAAACCTTGGGCTAAGGTCTACTATGCCAATCAACAAAAACAACTCAAAGAAGTTGAAAGCTCCTTAAAAAGGATTTATGAACAGAATAACTCAGACATTTTTTCAGAGGAAGAATTAAAGGAAGTTAAGGAAAAGGAGTTAAAAAGAGAAGAACTATTGGCCAAAGAGGAGCAGCTTCTAAGGCTAAAAAGCATAGCAATATGGATAAAAGAAGGAGACAACAATACCAAATTCTTTCAAAATTTCACCAATAATAGAAGGTACCAAAACACGATTTTGACTATAAAGGACATGAATGGGGTAATGGCCAGCTCCTTTAAGGAAAAATTTGAGGCTGGAGAGGGGTTCTTAAAAAACCTTTTCAAGGAACCAGCAGGGTGCAATATTCAAGAAATCATGGAGGTCATTAATATGTTTCCTAGAATGATAATCAAAGAAATGAATAATATTCTGAAGGAGGAAGTTACTAAGGAGGAACTGGAGAAAGTTGTGTACTCCTGTCAGAAACGAAAAATCCCAAGGCCGGATGGGCTAACCATTGAATTTTTTCAGGGGTTTTATGACTTAGTGAAAGAAGATTTACTAAAAGCAGTGCAAGAGTCCCAAAGGGCTTGGAAGGTACTAGGATCCCTGAACTCCACGTTCTTGGCCCTCATCCCCAAGAAACATAATTCTTCCTCCTTTGAAGAGTTCAGGCCAATCTCATGCTGCAATGTGGTCTACAAATTAATAGCAAAGATTATAGCCCAAAGGTTTAAGCCAATTCTAAGCGATTTCATAACCAAGGAGTAGTTTGGTTTCCTATTTAATAGGAAAATTCATGATGCAATGTCCCTTGCACAGGAAGTGCTTCATACCATCAAACTGTCTAAAAGTTCAGCCTTCACCTTAAAATTGGACCTCTTTAAAGCCTATGATAGGGTGAATTGGACCTTTTTAAAGTTGGTAATGATACAGATAGGTCTGGATATGGATATTGTCAACTGGATAATGGGTTGTGTACAATCAACATCCTTTGCTGTTTTGATCAATGGATCTCCCTCTAACTTCTTCAAGGCTTCAAGAGGTCTCGAACAAGGGTTCCCTCTCTCCCCTTTTCTTAACCTACTAATAGCAATTGCCCTAAGCAGAATTATTAATCATGCAAAAAGGAAAGGCTCCTTTAAAGGAATAAGGATCAACAGTACAGTAGAATTATCACACATCCTTTTTGTAGATGATGTGGTAATGTTGGGAGAAGGTACTTGGGGGAACCTTAAGGAAGCAGAGAAGATCCTGGATTTGTACAAGAAATCCACATGCATGCACATCAATATGGAAAAGTCTATTCTCTCATAAAATGGTTTACCAGAAGTTATTAAAGAGAGGATTAGGGCTAAATCCCCTTACATTTTAAAACCTATGGATGAAGGCTTCAAGTATCTAGGGTTTGTACTTAAGCCCAATGCTTACTCTTTCAAAGACTGGATGTGGCTATATAAAAAAATTGAGGGCAGAATTGGATGTTGGAATTATGAGTTCTTAATCAGGGGAGGAAGGCTGGTACTACTCAAGGCAGTCCTTCAGAGCATTCTGGTATAATACGGAAGGAGTCCCCCTAGCCAAATGGCAATTGATTGCTAGCCTGAAAGAATTAGGGGGTTGGGGGATTAAGAATCCCTTTCTATTTTGCCAATCTCTGGAAGCCAAAACTTTATGGCGCCTAATCAAGAATCCAGACTCCCTTTGGGGTAAGGTATTAACATCCAAATATTGCCCAAATGGGTCCATTAAAGAGTGGACAAGGAAGAGAGACAAAACCTTCAAAAATGGTTCCATAGGGTGGAAAGCATTGGTTTTAGCTTTCCCCCAGGTAGGGAACTGGTTGGCCTGGCTGGTGGGGAATGGAAGAGAGATCATGGTTGGAGAAGATCCTTGGTCAGGTGCAGGGGAAATATTTAAACTCTCAGAAGGCCTAATCGCAAAATTAAGAAGTTCTGGGATTCGCACCTTAAACCAAGCTTGTGTAATAACTCCACAAAGGGATACACTGTGGAAGAGCTCAGAAGACTTAGGACTAGAGGAAGGACTGAGGGAGGAATGGGAGGAATACGTTTCTCTTCTCAAATCCAATTTCATTCTTTTAGAAGAGGAGAGGATAGACAAGCTAGTCTGGACCAAAAAACTTGTCAATTGGGACTTCACGGCTAAACTTGGCTACAAAACTTGGGCATGGGAGAAGCACCAGGGAGCGAAGGAGACTTGGTGGAAGCAATTATGGAAATCCGAAGGGCCCTTAAAGGCCAAAATTACCGTATGGTTGACTCTCAATAACAAGCTTCTAACATGGGATAACTTATAGAAAAGAGGTTGGAATGGCCTAAATCGTTGTGCAAGGATGTCATTCAAACGAGGAAAATATATCTCATTTGTTTAATCTCTTTCCTTATGCAAAAACAGTGTGGAAGACAACTTGCAGAGAATTAAAATTTCAAGGAGCATCCGGGATTTCTCTGGAACACAAAGCAAAAGCTTGGTGGACAGAAAAATCGGTACGTATTTACAATGCTTACCCATATCTTTTCTCTTTTGGAATATGGTGGGCCAGAAACACAGTCATTTTCAATAACAAACTAATTCCACCTGAAGTAACTTTAGCTCTTGTGATACAGTGGGCTAGAGAATACAAAGCCTAAGAAAAAGAGCCAAAAGTCAGAGTACTAGTTCCTCCAGAAATCAACAAAGGAATTCCATGGGATTTTTTTTACAGAGCAAGTCAAGGGGACCCCCCATTGGGAGGTTCAGGAGGAGTACTGTATCTCTCAGGTTTCCATAAGATCCAAGCAAAATTTGCACCCGGGCACTGTACAAACAATAAGGCCAAACTTGCAGCATTGCACATGCTTCTGGAATTAGCATTAAAAAACAACATATCTCAACTACAAGTCTACGGGGACTCCAAAATGGTGGTAGACTGGGTTAATAGAAAGATCCAAATCAATGCACCACACTTGCAGCAGCTACTGAATGCAATAAGAAGACTACTGGAATCATTCTCAAGCCTGATGATATCTCACATTTACAACGAGTTGAATACGGAAGCTGACAGAGTATCCAAGCTAGCACTGCTACTGGAGCCAGGCAAGCTGGAAACAGAGGAAACTATAGAGAATTAAAACCGAATTTGTAACAAAAGATGTATAAAGTACAAAGTACACAAAATGATGGATTATGCACAGACTGTTGTATAACAGGGTGGTTTTTTGCAATTTTGTAATTTTGGAACTTATATGGAAATGTATGATGAAGAGAAGATTTTGATTCTTCTGTAATGAAAGTTTCACAGGAACAATTTATAACCATTATTTATTTATAATGGTAGATATTTTCCTTTTGGAAAATATAATTAGGCTTGTGGTCTTTTCACGGGTTGCAAAACGACTAAAAAATTAAAGCAACTTAGAAAGGTAGGTAAATGAATCATTGTCGAATCCCTTCCCTAAGGTTTCTTCGACAGTGCAAAGCAAGGTCCAATTGATGAAAATAGTGTAGGAGGAGTTATATTCCTTTTAGAGCAGCACTTTATTAAGTTCAAGGTTGGGTTGGGTGTCGAAACAAACAATTTTCTAGAATTGAAGGATCTTTGGATCTTATAAAATATTTCAATAGAAAAAGAGATTTTGAGATTACTGATATTTGGGGAATCTTCCTTGGTTATAAATTGGATGAATGATGAGATGATAATTTAGTGTGTCCTTCTAGAGGATTTGGAAAGGCAACTAAAGGAAATCTATGCTTGAGTCTATATATTTCACCCATGTATTTAGGGAACATAACATGCTAGTAGATGCACTCTCAAAGGAAGCTTAATAAGTGGAAGTTGGAATTTTGTTGCTGGAAAAATCCATCAATGGATAATTGACTCAGACAAGATCGTCTAATTTTTTAATGTAATGTGCAGTTTTAGAGAAATTATTATATGGTATTTAGTTTTTTCTTTCCAATAGGGAGTTTGGACTATCATGTGACATTTATCTTTTGTAAAGGTCAATACTAGAAAAAAGTATAAAGTTGTGGAGGATTGTGATATGAGAATCCACGCTATTTTTTTAAATGATTTGTTTTTACAAACATATTCAAAGTAAAAACATGAGAGAGATCTTATCTCTCATTCCTTACGTACTCGTTCCATCAAAACATAAAGAATGTGATTTTCATTCTTTCTTTTAAATATAAATTATCTTTTTTTTGCTATTTTTCAAAGAAAAAGAAAAAAATATATCATGACAACTTTAATATACCATGTAAGCCTCAATATCCATAAAGGCTATAGGCATCAAAATTCCATTCAATTATAATTCATATTATAATATAATTATACAATCTAATAACAATACACACAATCTTCCTTAAAACATGTAAATAAAATTTAAAAGATATTTCGTCAAAGTCATATATCTTCTAATATAGTTTAGTATGATTTTTAAGAATACATCTATACACACTATTGGTCTCTTTATAATGCCTTCAAACACCTAAATATGTGGTAAAAGACCTACATTGAACCCCAAGAGTTAATTATCAAAGTATTCTCCACATAGTCTTTCTTATATATATATATATATATATACCCCAAATATAGACTCATTGAAAATGAATTGGTTATTAGCCAAAACTAACTTTGTGTTTTAATAATTATTAGAAAATCACTTAAGATTATATAAATAAAAAAACATGGGTTGATAATCCATAATCAAACAGACATTCCTCTTGTAATTTTGCAATAAATCAAACAACCTTTTGAACTTGAAGGTAAACATTCTAGAAAGAAACTTTTACACTTTCAAGGGCAACAACATGAAATGCACATGACTAGTTTAAAAACATTCATGTGTCAAACAACATCGTTTTTAATAATAGTTTTATCTAGCATTGCGACCATTTGATAAATTTAAGCATATGCATGCCATTGTAAAAAAACATCAACCATATATATATATATATATATATGAAAGCAAACTTTTAATTCTCCACTTTAAGTGGCAAACGATTGTAGATCTCACATTACAAATATATTAAATTGCAACCATTTGATAAATTTAAACACATACATATCATTGTAAAACAACATCATTCATCTATAAAGAATGTGATTTTCATTCTTTCTTTTAAATATGAATTATCTTTTTTTTTACTATTTTTCAAAGAAAAAGAAAAAAATATATCGTGACAACTTTAATATACCATGTAAGCCTCAATATCCATAAAGGCTATAGGCATCAAAATTCCATTCAATTATAATTCATATTATAATATAAGTATACAATCTAATAACAATACACACAATCTTCCTTAAAACATGTAAATAAAATTTAAAAGATATTTCGTCAAAGTCATATATCTTCTAATATAGTTAAGTATGATTTTTAAGAATACATCTATGCACACTATTAGTCTCTTTATGATGCCTTCAAACACCTAAATATGTGGTAAAAGACCTACATTGAACCCCAAGAGTTAATTATCAAAGTATTCTCCACATAGTCTTTCTTTTTCTTTTATATATATGTTTACCCCGAATATAGACTCATTGAAAATGAATTGGTTATTAGCCAAAACTAACTTTGTGTTATAATAATTATTAGAAAATCTCTTAAGATTATATAAATAAAAAAAACTTGGGTTGATAATCAATAATCAAACAGATATTCCTCTTGTAATTTTGCAATAAATCAAACAACCTTTTGAACTTGAAGGTAAACATTCTAAAAAGAAACTTTTACACTTTCAAGGGCAATAACATGAAATGCACATGACAGTTTAAAAACATTCATGTGTCAAACAACATCGTTTTTAATAATAGTTTTATCTAGCATTGCGACCATTTGATAAATTTAAGCATATGCATACCATTGTAAAAAAACATCAACCATATATATGAAAGGAAACTTTTAATTCTCCACTTTAAGTGGCAAACAATTGTACATCTCACATTACAAATATATTAAATTGCAACCATTTGATAAATTTAAACACATACATACCATTGTAAAACAACATCATTCATCTATATAGAAATGAAAGGAAACTTTTAACTCTCCACTTTAAGTGACAAAGGAATATAGATCTCGCAT
>LPNX010333297.1:439602-488170 GCA_001517045.1 Pseudotsuga menziesii | reverse complement strand
TATATATATATAAAAGTTACATTATTATTAAAAAAATGAATTGTAAATTAAACATTAAAATAAATATTTTCCCTTTCATTTGAAAATTCAACGTCTCACCTAGACAAGATTAAACAAAGATATCGACATCTAAATGTAACGTCCCCGACCCTCCGACCGGGGAAGAGCACGCTATGATACATCAAATCATCCGGGCGTCTAGCCCCATGAACATGCATACATATAGTGCTGAAGCATGATGCTTTAAACAAAAAACATATTAAGAAGCATAATCATTCATTATACACAACGGAAGCAAAACATGTCAATCAACACTTCATGCATATACAGATCAGCATTTAACATGTATATCATCATTCATCAAAGGTAAATATGATTGCAGACACAAGTTAGGCAAAAATACTTATCTTATAAAGAGCTTGTTCCGCAACCAATTACGTCGTTGCAACGTTCCACCCAACCATAGGCCCGCGTGCTCCTTAATCTCTCAGCAACACTGCCACCCCCAAGCTAGGCATGATTCCCCAAGGAAAAAGGAACTAACATGCTTACACATAGCCAAGGATAACAACACCACTAGGGTACACAGTTCAGCCAAGCCAACATAGTTGGGTTTATTAGGCGAACAATAGATCAGCCAAGACAACAAAGTTGAGTTTATCAGGCCATCCAGGAGCTGGGAAAGGATAATGCTAAGCTGGTGAGATCATTAGAGAGCTATAGACATCAACACCAGAACCATCCTGGCTTCTAGAACACCCACACACACCCAACACAAGGAAATCAGCCCTTTCTCTGCAACGCAGTCCCTCAGACCCTGATCTCCCTTCCAGTGATATTCAGGGGTTGTGGAGAAGAAAGCCAGCTCAGTAGCTCTATCTATGTGGTTCTCAATCCACCAGGTTTATCAAGCACCTCAGGCCCTCATTCACCACTCCAATGCAGTCCGAGGACAAAACCACTTCATGCAAGCAGGCAAACAGCTATTCAAGCTTTTACAGGGGAGAAACACAGTCGAACAGAATGCAGGTACTCACAGCAATCCTCAACCGATACCACCATAAAAAGGGAAAATACAACCAAGCAAATCGTGGGCAAACAAGAGCCCAATACAACTATGAACCCACAGCACACAAATCCCATTGCAATCGCTGGGAAAGCTCACACAGACCGGGAAAGGAAAAATACCAGACTTCCAATCTCTGCGTGAGAGACAAAACACAACCCACATAACTATGGACGCAATTACAGCCACAATTTCAACGATGGAAATAACATGACAATACGATGTCTGATAAACATGGAAAAAGACACAAAACTCTACGTGAATCCCAGTGAAGAATCAAACCGCAGCCATCAAATCCGTGAGGTAGAGGAAGAGTTAGCAAGCTTGCAAGACAACAATCAGTGAGGCAGAAAAGGAACCAAACCCCTTGCAATGGAATGTGGACCCTTTTTATCTTAGCTCACCTGAGAGGAGACGAACAGACTTGCGATCTGGTGAGTGGACAGACCAACAGATGTGTCGTGGGGAGAGTGTGAGCGGGCGTTTCATCTCCTGTTGGTTCCAGAATATGAGCTGCATATAGTTGGCAGCCTTTCCTACAGAACTTCTTCAACTGCATTGTTGAAACCTGCCTTACTGAAATTACCTTTGGAATACCCTTCACAACTACTGGGTTTCCTTCTTCATTTGTGCATTCAAAAGTCTTGTTATAGCAGTCAAGCTTCACTCTGTGAGCTTGTAAACAATCCATTCCACTGAGAACATCATAGGAACCAAGCGGTAGAACATTCAAATCTACACAAGTGTTCAATCCATTCATGACCAATGGGAATTTCTCTACCATGTCACTGACTTTTCTCTTAATCCCAGTGGCTAGCTGAACTAACCAAGATTTTCTATGCTTTACCTTCTTAAAAGCACAACTCTCCACTACCCTAGGAGTGATATAACTATGAGTAGAACTAGGGTCAATAAAAATAGAAACAGATTGTTCAATAATCTTACCTGTAACTTCAACCACAGTTGACTGATGATCTGCCTGGAAGTCCTCCAGTGCTGCATAAATTCTAGGGACTGCCCTTGCTACTTGACCCACTGTTTCTGTAAATGTGTTAGTAGCAAACTGTTAGATGCATACATTAATATAAATCAAAACTACTTACCTTTTTATTCTAGAAAATTCATAAAACAACAATTATGCTAAAACACAGAATTTTCCCTATTTATTTTCATCCCTGTGACCGCTGATAATCTGTTGAAATCAACTAAAAATCGCCTTAAAACTGTTCGAAAAACTGCTGAGAAATCCCTTCAAAAAACCCAAATTTCCTAAGGCCCTAATCGGACCTCATCCCAGCTATTCTTTCGATTCCACAGTGGTCAAAACAAATACGCCTCCGATCTGCATCGGCAAAAAATTGTATGTTCATCGGCGGTCTATTGATTATTCCTTTCCGACGTTTCGACGGGTAAAACAACTAGACTCTCGATCTGTATCGACGAGCAAACCATCTATGGATCAGGTGCCTGGTCTGTTGAGTATCCGCAATGATGGAAATGATCTTCCTACCATTTTCGCGGCGAACACAGCTGAGCTTCCGATCGGCGATCCGATCATCAACAATTTTTCGGTGCTTTTTGACTCTTCAAAGTTTTCCTCCCAATGATCTATTATCCTGCATCTTTATCGGTGACCTATTGGTCTATTTCAATCTGTAGTACCAGGTCCGCAATGGTCTATCATTCCGCAATGACGGCCAACAATCCCGTTATAATTTCCATGGACCAAATTTTGTTGATGGTCAGAACGGCATCCTACTGTGGCATCGGACACTTAGTCCTCTAGGCATTCACAATAGCGGTATCCATACGCCCTAACTCTTCCGCAGTGTCGGCACTCCCGAGCACTTCACTTCACCGTAGTACGTTATCGGATCTCGGAACCATTATACACTAACCAACTCGACATTGGCGAGTGGAGAGACTAATACATCGGTGGGATAGTTCTCTCAGCTTTCGCAACGGCGGGTGCTCAATCAACTAATTTCTGTCGACGACCATCGGCGGTCTCATCAAACAACTTCCACTGATGATTTCAACACTTAAACAAAATTTTGAAACTTTCTTCTTCTGTCGGTGGTCAGGTGTCCTACGCATCGGGCGGTTAGCCCCTTCAACTTCCGCAACGGAAGACTACAATCGAACTTCATCTTCCTTTGTCCTCCACAACCATAAGTCTATCAGGGACCGCATCATCTGATCATCGGTGATGTGCTCAACTAACCATCATCGATGGACGATAATTCCATGTCTTAGAAAAAAAATTTAAATTTCTCTCTTTTCAGTCTTCCTTCCCTCCGCGTCATCGGCTCATCGATTGCTTATCTTCCACCGACTCTGTCGGCTGCATCTCCCACTAACACTAACATTTCAACATTGGCCACAATCCACTAACACTTTGTCATTGGCGAGTGGAAGACTAAAGCATCGGTGGGTTAGTACGATCAGCAGCCGCAACGGCGGCTCATCATCTTCGATCCTTTTCCGATCGGCGGTCCAATCCACTAATGCTTTCTGATCGGTGAACTGAAGCATGATTTTGACCCCCATCGACAGTCAGAGCTTCTCCCTGTTAGAAGACTAGTACTCTAGGCTTCCGCAACGACGAACGGACGAAACACTATCTTCTTTCGATGGCTGACGATTTCGGGCCTTAGAAAAAATTTCGAAATCTTCATTACTGCGTCGGCTGTCGGAACGTCTTCCTTTGCGGCACCGGAGGTCGCGGGCTCTATCTGTCGAGAGGATAGTCCTCTAACTATCCACAATGGCAGTGCTTTGTTCCACTAATTCTTTCTGCTGTAGTCGCCAAATTTCACCGCATCGACAACACGATCAGCTGTGCATCAGCAATGCAATCAACTAATCATCGTCGATCGTCAACGGTCCTATTACTTCATCAATCTTTCCAAAATTCCTCAGCATCGACAGTCGCAGGCTCTATGCATCGGAATCATAGTCGTCCAGCCATCCACAATGGTGGGTCTACAATCCTTTGATCCCTACCGCTATTCATCGGTGATGAATGACACTAACGTGCTTCGCTGGCCGATGAAGTCAACACTTAGAACATTTCAGAACTTCTGCACCATCGATGGTCGAATCAACTATCCATCAGGTGGATAGTGTCTTAGACTACCGCAACGATGGGTGTGCCATCAGCTAAGCGTCGGCAATCCATCCATCTAAGTGTTCAGATGGGTCGACGACCAAACACTTAGAAAATTTTGTGAATTTTCTGGGCTTCACCCATTTTCCTGGTTCCTTCAAGGCAGTAGGAAACCTACCTCTATTAGCTTTCCATGGCCTTCTGAGGCCCAATGCTGCAACATAAACACTATCACTGCATCTTCATGGCCCATTCAGGCCCATGCTACAACCAGAGCTCTGATACCACACTGTAACGTCCCCAACCCTCCGGCCGGTGAAGAGGACGCTACGATACGTCAAATCATCCGAGCATCTAGCCCCATGAACATGAACATGCATACATATAGTGCTGAAGCATGATACTTTAAACAAAAAACATATTACGAAGCATAATCATTCATTATACACAACGGAAGCAAAACATATCAATCAACACTTCATGCATATACAGATCAACATTTAACATGTATATCATCATTCATCAAAGGTAAATATGATTGCAGACACCAGTTAGGCAAGAATACTTATCTTATAAAGAACTTGTTCTGCAACCAGCTACGTCGCTGCAACATTCCACCCAACCATAGGCCCGCGTGCTCCTTAATCTCTCAGCAACGCTGCCACCCCCGAGTCGGTCATGATCCTCCAAGGATTAAGGAACTAACAGACTTACACGTAACCAAGGACAACAACACCACTAGGGTACACAGTTCATCCAAGCCAACACAGTTGGGTTTATCAGGCAAACAACAGACTAGCCAAGCCAACAAAGTTGGGTTTATCAGGCCATCCAGGAGCTGGAAAAGGCTAATGCTAAGCTGGTGAGCTCATTGGAGAGCTGTAGACATTGACACCAGAACCAGCCTAGCTTCTAGAACACCCACACACACCCAACACAAGGAAATCAACCCTTTCTCTGCAACGCAGTCCCTCAGACCCTGATCTCCCTTCCAGTGCTATTCAGGGGTTGTGGAGAAGAAATCCAGCTCAGTAGCTCTGTCTGTGTGGTTCTCAATCCACCAGGTTTATCAAGCACCTCAGGCCCTCATTCACCACTTCAATGCAGTCCGAGGACAAAACCACTACATGCAAGCAGTCAAACAAGTATTCAAGCTTTTACAGGGGAGAAACACAGTCGAACAGAATGCAAGTACTCACAACAATCCTCAACCGATACCACCATAAAAAGGGGAAATACAACCAAGCAAATCGTGGGCAAACAGCAGCCCAATACAACTATGAACCCACAGCACACAAATCCCACTACAATCGCTGGGAAAGCTAACATAGACCAGGAATGGAAAAATACCAGACTTCCAATCTCTACGTGAGAGACAAAACGCAACCCACAGAACTATGGACACAATTACAGCCACAATTTCAATGATGGAAATAACAGGGCAATACTATGTCTAATAAACATGGAGAAAGACACAAAACTCTGCGTGAATCCCAATAAAGAATCAATCCGCAGCCATCAGATCCGTGAGGCAGAGGAAGAGTTAGCAGGCTCGCAAGCCAACAATCGGTGAGGCAGAAAAGGAACCGAACCCCCTGCAATGGAATGTGGAACCTTTTTATCTCAGCACGCCTAAGCGGAGACGAATAGACTTGCGATCTGGTGAGTGGACAGACCAACAGATGCATCATGGGGAGAGTGTGAGCGGGCGTGGGCGTGGTGGTGGTTTTCTTGCCAGTCAATCGCTACTCCAACTAACAATGGAATAATTAAGTGTGGTGGTGACACATGGCTTTCCCCCATGACTCAATGGCCAACATTCCCCTTTCCTTATCCTTCAGAATCATGCCCCTTCTCATTTTAGTTGCCGCGAACATAGCTGGTTGGGTTGTTTAATTAAAATGAGTGTTTACATGATGCCATAATTAAATATATGCCGTATGTCATGATATCCATTGGTGACCATTCCCAAAATAGAAACACAACATAACCAAATTGATCGTGGGGCCTTGGCCTTTAGCTTCGCACCAAGATTATTTACAATATACGTATCATGTATTTTTAATGTAAGTGGGGTTAAAACCAGGGTATTACATTCCCCTCCCCCTTCAATAGCACTGTCCTCAGTGCTTTTACAAAATTTGAACAAAATGCTACACTAGTACCGGCTCAGTGTTCCGCAAGATTGAACAAAAATGGATGTGCCAATCACATGGAATCCTCCAGCTCCCACATAGCTTCTTCAGGTTCGTAAAACCCATTGTACCTTTACCTGCCCTATGGCTCAGTTCCAGAGCGTTGTGACCTTCCTGTCGAGGATGTGCATTGGCTCGATTTGGAACTCTCCTTCGGGTTCCACCTGAATCACATCCCAATTTATCACATGGTTAGGATCATGTACATATTTCTTAAGCAAAGAAACATGAAAAACATTATGAGCTCTAGTACTAGTGGGCAATACAAGTCTATATGCAACTGGCCCTATTCTTTCAAGCACTTCAAACAACCCACAGTATCTAGGTGACAGCTTGGCACAACTTCCAAGCTTCAACGAAATTTTCTTTGCCTTCACTCTGAGGTAAACATGATCCCCAACATTGAACTCTCTGTTCATCCTATGCTTATCTGCATAGCTTTTCTGTCTGTCATGTGCTGCTTTCAAATTATGTCTGATCTTTACAACCTCTTGCTCCATTTCCTTGAGAAATTATGGTCCAAGCACAACTCTCTTCACCGGGTTGTCCCAAGTCACTAGTGTCTTGCACCTTCTGCCATACAAAGCTTCATACGGACTCATCCCCAAGGATTCCTGGTGTCCATTGTTGTAAGCAAAATCTACCAAGTGTAAGTAATCTTCCTACTTGGTTGGTTTGTCCATAACATACATGTGAAGCATATCTTCAAGCACCTGGTTAACTCTTTATGTCTGCCCATCTGTCTGAGGATGGTAGGCAATGCTAAAGTTTAGCTTTGTACCCAAATCTGCAAACAATCCTTTCCAAAAATTGGAAGTGAACTTGACATTTCAATCAAAGACTATTGCCTTTGGCAATACATGCAATTTGAAAATCTCCTTTATGAAAATCTTTGCAATGTCATCAGTCTTATGCGTAGACTTCACTGGTATAAAATGTGTTGCCTTTGTCAACTTGTCTACTACAACCATGATGGAATCATGTTGTCTCCAAGTCATCAGCAATCCTGTAATAAAATCCATGGAAATAACTTCCCATTTCCATTCTGGAACTGGCAAAGGCTACAACAAACTTGTTGGATGTTGATGCTCAACCTTTACCTACTGACATTTCATGCACCTTGAAATGTATTCAGCCATGTCCTTTTTCATTCCTGGCCAAAAGTATTGCTTTCTAGCTGTAGCAATTATCTTCTGATATCTTGGGTGACCAGAATACGGAGCTTGATGGATTTCATCCATAACAACTCTCCTCAAGTATGCTACATTCGGAATATAAACTCTGTCCTTAAAAGTGAGAAGTCCATCTTCTTCCAATTTATATCCCTCATACTTCTTCTCAATACTGTGTTGCTGCAATTTGTCTTTTACCTGTTCATACAATTCATCTACGGCAACATGATTAACAATCTGCTGCCTCAAATCTGATTGGCAAATACTCAGAGATGCCACATGCATTTCCTGTACCTTCCGGCTGAGTGCATCAGCTACCTTGTTTTCTTTTCCTTTTATGTGCTTGATTTTGAAATCAAACTCACATAAAAATTCCAGCCATCTCGCTTGCCTAGCATTCAGAGTAGGCTGATCAAACAAATACTTCAGTCCACAGTGATCTGTTCTGAGCTCAAATCTTCTACCCATCAAGTAATGTCTCCACATCTTGAGAGCATGTACTATGGCTGCAAGCTCTAGATCATGAGCGACATAGTTCTTCTCATGCTCCTTCAGCTTTCTCGACTCATAACATATCACGTGGTTGTCCTGCATAAGGACTCCTCCAAGCCCTTATCCGCATGCATCGGTACATACCACAAAATCTTTCTCTGGATCCGCAACCTTCAACACTGGCGCACTGGTGAGAAGATTCTTCAACCGCACGAAGCTTTCTTCACACTTCGAAGTCCATTCGAACTTTATCCCCTTCTTTTTCAAAGAAGTGATGGCATGTGCAACCTTGGAAAATCCTTCAATGAATATCCTGTAGTATCCTGCAAGTCGCATAAAATATCTTACATCCGTCACATTTCTTGGAGTAGGCCAATTCATGATGGCTTCAATCTTCTTAGGGCCTACTGATATACCCTCTTCGGAGATAATGTGACCCAAGTACTGAATTATATCCCTGCAGAAGTCACACTTGCTCAGCTTTGCATACAATTGAAGTTCCTTGAGCACTTGCAATGTCAATCTCAAATGCTCTTCATGCTCTTCCTCATTCTTAGAATAAACAAGAATGTCATCAAGGAAAACAAGAACAAACTTGTCCAAATACTTATTGAAGACACTGTTCATAAGGCACATAAATGTAGCTGGTGCATTTGTGAGACCAAATGGTACCACTACAAACTCATAATGTCCATACCTTGTCCTGAAGGCTGTCTTATGAATGTCTTCATCCTTGATTCTCGCCTGATGGTAACCAGACATCAAGTCAATCTTGGAAAACACCTTTGCTCCTCTCATTTAATCAAAGAGGTCATCAATCCTGGGCAAAGGATATTTATTCTTCCCAGTAATCTTGTTCAATTGTCTGTAATCAATACATAACCTGAGGGTACCATTTTTCTTCTTTACAAACAGAACCGGTGCTCCCCAAGGAGACACACTCAATCGGATATACTTCTTTTCCAACAACTCTTGTAGTTGCATCTTCAATTCTAGCGTCTTTGGTGTACTCATTCTGTAGGGTGTCTTGGACACTGGTGTTGCTCCTGGCACAAGTTCAATGGTGAAATCAATGTCCCTCTTTGGAGGAAGTCCGGGAATCTCATCAGAAAATACATCCTTGAATTCCTGTAACGCCTGATAGTCCTCCAACCTAGGAGTTTCATCTCCTGTTGGTTCCAGAATATGAGCTGCATACAGCTAGCAGCCTTTCCTACAGAAATTCCTCAACTGCATTGTTGAAACCTGCCTTACTGAAATTACCTTTGGAATACCCTTCATAACTACTGGGTTTCCTTCTTCATTTGTGCATTCAAAAGTCTTGTTATAGCAGTCAAGCTTCACTTTGTGAGCTTCTAACCAATCCATTCCAATGAGAACATCATAGGAACCAAGCGGTAGAACATTCAGATCTACACAAGTGTTCAATCCATTCATGACCAATGGGAATTTATCTACCATGTCACTTAATTTTCTCTTATTCCTAGTGGCTAGCTGAACTAACCAAGATTTTCTATGTTTTACCTTCTTAAAAGCACAACTCTCCACTACCCTAGGAGTGATATAACTATGAGTAGAACCAGGGTCAATCAAAATAGAAACAGATTGTTCAACAATCTTACCTGCAACTTCAACCACAGTTGAATGATGATCTGCCTGGCGGTCCTCTAGTGCTGCATAAATTCTAGGGACTGCCCTTGCTTCTTGACCAATTGTTTATGCTCCCTGAATGTTATAAGCTAGCCTCGCACTTTCATTCTCGAGGGGACAATATCTGCGTAAGTGAGGTCCTTCACATTTCCAACATTTGAGTGGACCTTTATTCTGTTGTGGCTCTTTAGGCTTTCCACCTGTCACTCCAACGGGATTATTCGCAGCTTGGGATGGCTGCTTCTGCTGATTCCTGAATCTAGAAGATTTGAAACCTTTCTTTCTTTGGTCAAACTTTTCATTCTTCTTATCCTTCCATGCCTTATGGTAATCAGGTTTACCTTTGCTTTGCTCATAGCAATATTTAGCCTTTCTTATTGCTTCTTCGAGAGTTCTCGGCTCATAGAACTCAATTCTATCTTTGTAGGCTTGAGGCAATCCACTTAAAAATCGTTGGATTTTTACTTTTTCATCTCTGATGTATCAGACATACCTCAACAATTCTAAGAATCCTACTGTGGCATCAGACACTTAATCCTCTAAGCATCCGCAACGGCTATTCCCATATGCCCTAACTCTTCCGCAATGTCGGCATTCCCAAGCACTTCACTTCACCGTAGTAGGTTATCGAATCTCGAAACCATTATACACTAACCACCTCGGCATCGGCGAGTGGAGAGACTAATACATCAGCAAGATAGTTGTCTCAGCTTCCGCAACGGCGGGTGCTCGATCAACTAATTTCTGTCGACGTCCATCAGTGGTCTCATCAACCAACTTTCGCAGATGATTTCAACACTTAAACAAAATTTTGAAACTTTCTTCTTTTGTTGGCGGTCGGGTGTCCTATGCATCAGGTGGTTATCCCCTTCAGCTTCCGCAACGGCAGACCACAATTGAACTTCATCTTCCTTTGTCCTCTGCAACCGTAAGTCTATCGGCAACCGCATCATCTGATCATCGGCGATGTGCTCAACTAACCATCGCTGATGGCCGATAATTCCATGGCTTAGAAATTTTTTCGAAATTTCTCTCTTTTCAATCTTCTTTCCCTCCACGTCATCGGCTCATCGATCGCTTATATTCCGCCGACTCTGTCAGCTCCATCTCCCACTAACACTAACACTTCGGCATCAGCCACAATCCACTAACACTTCGGCATCAGCGAGTGGAAGACTAAAGCATCAGTGGGTTCGTTCGATCAGCAGCCGCAACAACGACTCATCATCTTCGATCCTTTTTCGATCGGTGGTCCAACCCCCTAATGCTTTTCGATCGGTGAACTGAAGCATGATTTTGACTGGCATCGACAGTCGGAGCTTCTCCCTATCGGAAGACTAGTGCTCTAGGCTTCCGCAACGGCGGATGGATGAAACACTATCTTCTTCCGATGGCCGATAATTTCGGGCCTTAGAAAAAAATTTGAAAACTTCATTACTGCATCGGCTGTCAGAACGTCTTCCTCTTCGGCGTCGGTGGTCGCAGGCTCTATCCGTTGGGAGGATAGTCCTCTAACTATCCACAACAGCGACGCTTTGTTCCATTAATTCTTTTCAATGTAGTCGCCAACTTTCGCCGCATCGGCAACACGATCAGCTATGTGTCGACGATGCAATCAACTAATCATCGTTGATCACCGACAGTCCTGTTACTTCGTCAAATTTTCCAAAATTCCCCGGTGTTGGCGGTCACAGGCTCTATGCGTCGGAAGCAGAGTGGTCCAGCCATTCACAACGGCGGGTCTACAATCCTTTGATCGCTTCCGCTATTCATCGGCGATGAATGCCACTAACGTGCTTCGCTGAACGACGAAGTCAACACTTAGAACATTTCAAAACTTATGCGCCATCGACGGTCGGATCAACTATCCGTCGGGTGGATAATGTCTTAGACTGCCACAACGGCAGGTGCGCCATCAGCTAAACGTCGGCGATCCATCCGTCTAAGTGTTTCGATGGGCCGATGGCCAAACACTTAGAAAATTTTGTGAATTTTCTGGGCTTCACCCATTTTCTTGGTTTCTTCGGGGCAGTAAGAAACCTACCTCTGTTAACTGTTCATGGCCTTCTGAGGCCCAATGTTGCAACATAAACTCTGTCACTGCATCTTCATGGCCCATTCAGGCCCACGCTGCAACTAGAGCTCTGATACCACACTGTAACGTCCCCGACCCTCCGACCGACGATGAGGACGCTACAATATGTCAAATCATCCGGGCGTCTAGCCCCATGAACATGAACATGCATACATATAGTGCTGAAGCATGATACTTTAAACAAAAAACATATTACGAAGCATAATCATTCATTATACACAACGGAAGCAAAACATATCAATCAACACTTCATGCATATACATATAAGCATTTAACATGTATATCATCATTCATCAAAGGTAAATATGATTGCATACACAAGTTAGGCAAGAATACTTATCTTATGAAGAGCTTGTTCCACAACCAGCTATGTCGCTGCAACATTCCACCCAACCATAGTCCTGCATGCTCCTTAATCTCTTAGCAACGCTGCCACCCCCGAGCTGGGTATGATTCCCCAAGGAATAAGGAACTAGCAGGCTTACACGTAGCCAAGGATAACAACACCACTAGGGTACACAGTTTATCCAAGCCAACACAGTTGGGTTTATCAGGCGAACAACAGATCAGCCAAGCCAACAAAGTTGGGTTTATCAGGCCATCCAGGAGTTGGGAAAGGATAATGCTCAGCTGGTGAGCTCATTGGAGAGCTACAGACACCGACACCAGAACCAACCTGGCTTCTAGAACACCCACACACACCCAACACAAGGAAATCAACCCTTTCTCTGCAACGCAGTCCCTCAGACCCTGATCTCCCTTCTAGTGCTATTCAGG
Source organism: Pseudotsuga menziesii (assembly GCA_001517045.1). Lineage (NCBI taxonomy): Eukaryota > Viridiplantae > Streptophyta > Pinopsida > Pinales > Pinaceae > Pseudotsuga > Pseudotsuga menziesii. The sequence continues at coordinate 475,614 of LPNX010333297.1, read as the reverse complement.
GGTTGTGGAGAAGAAAGCCAGCTCAGTAGCTCTATCTATGTGGTTCTCAATCCACCAGGTTTATCAAGCACCTCAGGCCCTCATTCACCACTCCAATGCAGTCCGAGGACAAAACCACTGCATGCAAGCAATCAAACAGCTATTTAAGCTTTTACACGGGAGAAACACAGTCGAACAGAATGCACGTACTCACAGCAATCCTCAACTGATACCACCATAAAAAGGAAAATACAACCAAGCAAATCGTGGGCAAACAGCAACCCAATACAACTATGAACCCACAGCACACAAATCCCACTGCAATCGCTGGGAAAGCTCACACAGACCGAGAATGGAAAAATACCAGACTTCCAATCTCTGCGTGAGAGACAAAACGTAACCCATAGAAATATGGATGCAATTACAGCCACAATTTCAACGATGGAAATAATAGGACAATACGTTGTCTGATAAACATGGAAAAAGACACAAAACTCTGCGTGAATCCTAGTAAAGAATCAATCCACAACCATCAAATCCATGAGGCAGAGGAAGAGTTAGCAGGCTCGCAAGCCAACAATCGGTGAGGCAGAAAAGGAACCGAACCCTCTGCAATGGAATGTGGAACCTTTTTATCTTAGCTCGCCTGAGAGGAGATGAATAGACTTGCGATCTGGTGAGTGGACAGACCAACAGATGCGTCGTGGGGAGAGTGTGAGTGGGCATGGGCGTGGTGGTGGTTTTCCTGCCAGCCAATCCCCGCTCCAACTAGTAATGGAATAATTAAGGGTGCTGGTGACACATGGCTTTGCCCCATGACTCAATGCCCAACATTCCCCTTTCCTTATCCTTCAGAATCATGCCCCTTCTCATTTTAGTTGCCGCGAACATAGTTGGTTGGGTTGTTTAATTAAAATGCGTGTTTACATGATGCCACAATTAAATATATGTCGTATGTCCCGATATCCATCGGTGACCATTCCCAAAACAAAAACACAACATAACCAAATCGATGGTGGGGCCTTGGCCTTTAGCTCTGCACCAATATTATTTACAATATACGTATCATGTATTTTTAATGTAAGCGGGGTTAAAATCGGGGTATTACACTAAAATACTCTCATATAATGATACCAAACTCACTCAATCAACGTTTATGTACCAACCCTATTCAAATTAAAATTTGCAAGCATGTTTTCTTTCTATAAAATCATGTATGAATTCACATATAATCACAATCAATAAAGTAATATCCATACTTTTTATTTATGGCCATATAAATTAAAATTTTAACATATGATATTTAAATATTTTTTCTTAAACAATAACAAATAAGATCGATTTTATAAAAAACTTAATAAAAGTTTAACAGAAGAGTACAAAAATCCTCTAAAATAGTTTAGAGGTTCTATGAGAGTGTCATGGTCTAAGAAAATTTAGTTATAGTCATCCTTGAGGAATCAAAGTTTATCCAAAACACAAAAATTCCTAAGCTACTATAAATTATGATAAATTAGTCTAACTATAGCTTACATAAGAAATTCATAGAAGAAAAAACTACTAACTAGAGTCACTATCCAACACATAGGCATCAAAAGTGCCACGTATTCATCTTTATTACTGGTCAAGCCACTTTTTGCATCAAAATATTCATTTGGACTAGCATAATCATCATTTAGAATCTCATCCATAATGTCATGTTTCTTAAGATCCTCATCCTGAGTATCCTCATTCTCGTCTAGAGAATCCTCTAAATCTTCAGTATCCATAATCAAATTTCTTGGACTATCATCCACATTTCCAACTCTCTCCTCTGATCTTCAAATAATTACCTTAACATGAATTGGTTGTTGAACCAAAAAAACATCAAAATGATTATCCTCATAGATTTCATCAATCCTAGAGTTAATCCCTGCAATAAGGTGTTCATGTGTGGCTAAAGTTTTTGAAATCTCCCGCGCTTCTTCATAACAGGCCCGAACAGTACCTTCAACACCATCAAGTCGAGTATCCAAACGAGAAGTGAAACTGGAAATTTGTATGGGATTTTGGTTAATTTCATCCAGTCAGCCATCCAAAATGGTCGAATGAGTAGTTAATTGTTGAATTGCAACAATTAAACCCTCCACTTGATCCCTTAAAAGCCTCATGTGGTAACGAAGATCATGAATACTAGCTCAAGTGATGGTAATTCTCTTAGACAACTCATCAATTTTTTCCATAATATCCATTGTAACGATACTGCCCCATGCAACTTCTGTACAACCAATTCCAAAGAAAACAAGATCACTGGAACTGTCAAATAGGGAGCAATAGCCAGCAACAAGAATGTCTAATCCCTCCACACTGGCTCTGAGCATTGTTGACAAATCAAAGGTGTGCTTATCCAAACTGACAATAACCTTAAGGGTTTCACCAAAGCTAAGGTGACCCGACAGTGAGAGTTGACCCCCTAATCCACAAAGAAGAAGGGACAATTAAATATCTTAATCTAGTAATCGTCTTCGTTAAATCAAATACTTCAAACATGAAGGTCAAAAATACAAAATGCCTTGTGTGGAAGGAAAAAGGGAAAAAGGGAACAACCTCAGTTCAATTATATTTCTCTCCACGCCATATTTTAACTCGTTTAACATGGCCACTCAAGATTTGTATATCTATCACTTCTCGTGTTGTTATTTTAACTTATTTAACATGGCCACTCAAGATTTGTATATCTATCACTTCTTATGTTGTTTGATGTTGCACTTATGTTAATTAATTGTATACTCTTATGCCTCTTGCTCATTTTTTCTTGAGCCATAGTTTCTTTATTTTGTTTTCCCAAGTAGACCCTGAACCCATGGTTTACTAAGATAAGAGTATTATTTAATTTGGCATTTTTTTTAGATTTAGCAATCTACCAACTCTCTAAAAACTGAGTGTAAATTCTTTGAGAAAACAAGGAAAAAGAGTTTAATAGAGATAAGGAAATCCTAAACCCTCACATAGTGACATCTCATGCATTGAATGTGACTCATTCAACGATATCCTGCAATTTTTATGGCCATACACTTTGAGGCAAATATATGGATCACATATAAGAACTTGCTAAACACTATATAGAAAGACACCATGAACATATGATATAATTAACTTATGATATTGAACATAAATGCCAAGAAAAACAAGAATTCGTTGTTGAGTTGAAACATGGGCAATACCTCTTGAAAATACGACGGAATCATCTCACCACATTCCGCTTTCTGCATTTCGCCTTTCTGCCTTCCACTGTGGACTTCGAGAATTAGAAACTTAAAATATGACGAAATCATCTCACCATGTTCCGCCTTCCATATTTCGCCTTTTTCGCCTTCTGCCGAGGACCGCAAGAATCGAAAACTTAACAAAACACACCTTTATTTGTTCACCTTTTGCCTTCAGCATCCCGCGAGCGGACTTCGAATCGCGGAAAACCGACACTTGGTCTCATTTTTCTTTATGTTTCTTGATTTCTGCCTACCGCCTTTCGCCTTCCACAGGCGGAATCTGGGGTGCGGAAAACACATTTTCCCTTAGAATTTTTTGCTCTTTTTCCCTTCCACAGGTGGTTCCCTGGGTGCAAAAAACCAACATTCTACCCTGTTTCAACTTCTCTTTCTGCCTCCTGACTTCCGCCTTCCACAGGTAGACTCCAGGGTGTGGAAACCAACATTCTGCCTTATCTTTTTCCTGTTTCAACCTCTCGCCTTTCACCTTCCACAAGCAGATTCCAGGGTGCAGAAATGCTTAAGTTAGATGCATTCTGACTCTGTAACCAGACTTCCGACCTCCATGAACTTAAGCAAAATGCAGTGGAAATACAAGGCATAAGCAGATGCAAAATGCAAGGACATTTGACAACTGTAAATTCTACTTAAATATTCAATAAGCATTCAACATAATCAACACATTCATAAGCAAATACTTTGCATAAATAACACACCAGATAATACTTATCTTGAAGATGACGTTGTCACGCAACTAGCTATGTTGCTGCAACGTTCCACCCAACCATAGGCCAGTTGTGTTCATCAATCTCTCAACACAACTGCCACCCCCGAGCTGGGCATGATTTCCACAAGGAACTAGGGAACAACAAGCTCAACATAGCCAGATCATATCAAACACAGTCAAGCCAACCTATAGTTGGGTTTATCAAATTTTCCAACCAAGCCAATACACAATTGGGTTTATCAGGTTGCAGGAAAACAAGACAACATTCACATTGAGGACCAGCCAAGCCAACTAACAAATGGGTTTATCAGGCTACTTAGCCAATCCATCACATCGCTGGGTTTATCAGGCTACTCAGCCAAGCCAGCTAATAGTTGGGTTTATCAGGTTGTCTAGCCAAGGGTCACACATGGCCAAATGTACAACAAGGCACAACCAAGCCAACTATAGTTGGGTTTATCAGGCTACTTAGCCATGCGAATATACATTTGGGTTTATCAGGCCGCCCAACCAAGCCAATATACCATTGGATTTATCTGGCGATCATCCAAGCCAATCTACGTTTGGGTTTATGACGCTGCTAAGGTAGTGGAAAGGTAGAATGGTTAAGCTAGTGGGTCATTCAAGAGCTAGTGACACCTCCACAAGATCTATCTTGCCTGGCATCCGCATTACCTACACACCCAACAAAAGGAAGTATCCCCTTCTATGCTACATAGACCCTCGGGCTATACCTTTCTTGCCAGTGCTCTTCAGGATGTGCATAGAAGATTCACCAGCCACTCTTATCTTTTTGTGAGGTTCCTCTCTTAACTAGGTTTATCAAGCCCATTTGACTTCTCTTCAACTCATAAGTCTTACATACTATTCAGAACCAACCAGGGTACAAATCATAACGAACCATAAGGATACACAACAACACAAGGTTCAACTCTGTAACACATAACAACACTACAGAAACGCATAGCAACACTATGCTAGCTCTCGCTACGCCTGCGAACAATGAACCACACTGAACAACTCCTCTCACAACTCAAGATAGTGAACCATGCATAATGGATCGAGATGGAATGGAAGAACCATAAAAATGTTCTAGGCGACTCCCCAAGTGATGGGATGGACACACATTCACATGATTGCTTGCTTTAGAAGCAAGAACACGGCTTCCCCAACTACAGGCTGCAGGCTTGCTTAGACATGAAATCTGACAACCATGCCTTACTCTGCCCAAGGCATTAATTGCTTCAACAGCTCTTTTGGAAGAATTGAATGATCTAGTACAGAGGACGAAAATGGTAGCTGAGGGTTTATGGGTTTTTCCATTAACATCAGGTCTCACCTTATGGATCAGCGGTTTGGACAACTCCCCTCCCTATTCCTTGTGAAATCGTGCCCCCATCTCTTACGTTGCAGTGCATAACTAGTTGTGGTATTTTATTAAATTGCATATTTACATGATATTTCAAAATATAATGTTCCTGACTTAGCACTATACCCATCGGCATCAACCTTGATCGTCGATACAAAAAACACCAAATCAATGGCAGGGCCTTGGCCTTGAGCTCATCGCCATGAATTAAATACAATATATACATCATGTACAATTTTAATGCCATGGGGTCAAAACCGGGGTGTCACATTCCCCTCCCCCTTCATTAGCACTATCCTCGGTGCTTTACAAAATTGAACAAAAATGGATGTGCCAATCGCATGACATCCTCTAGCTCCCATGTAGCCTCATCCGGACCGTAGTGCTTCCACTGCACCTTTACCTGTCCAACGACTCGATTCTGGAGCATTGTGACCTTCTTGTGGAGGACGCAATGGCTCGATTTGGAACTCTCCCTCAGGTTCCACCTGAATCACATCCCAATTTATCACATGGTTTGGATCATAGATATTTCTTAAGCAAAGAAACATGAAAAACATTATGAGATCTAGTGCTAGAAGGCAATGCAAGTCTATATGCAACTGAACCTATTCTTTCAAGCACTTAAAAAGTCCCACAATATCTAGGTGATAGCTTGGCACAACTTCCAAGCTTCAAGGAACTCTTCCTTGGCCTCACTCTAAGGTAAACACAATCTCCAATATTGAACTATCTATGCACTCTATGCTTGTCTACATAGCTTTTCTGTCTATCTTGGGCTGCTTTCAGGATTTACCCGATCTTTGCAACCTCTTGCTCCATTTCCTTGAGCAATTTTGGACCAAGGACATTCCTGTTCACTAGATTATCCCAAGTCATTGATGTCCTACACCTTCTTCCATACAAAGCTTCGTATGGACTCATTCCCAATGATGCTTGTTGTCCATTATTATATGCAAATTCTACCAAGTGTAAATAATTCTCCCACTTGGACGATGTTTCCATCGCATACATGCAAAGCATGTCTTCAAGCACTTGATTCACTCTCATTGTTTTCCCATCGGCCTAAGGATGGTAGGCAGTGATGAAGTTCAACTCCGTGCCCAAGTCTGCAAACAAACCCTTCCGAAAATTGGAAGTGAACTTGGTATCCCTGTCAGAAAGTATTACCTTAGGAAATCCATCCATTCAATCTAAAAATCTCCCTCATGAAGATCTTTGCAATGGCATCAACTTTATATGTGGACTTAACCGGTGTAAAATGTGATGCCTTTGTCAACTTGTCCACCACAACCATGATGGAATCATCTTGTCTCATAGTCGTTGGCAATCCTGTAATGAAATCCATGGAAGTAACTTCCCATTTCCATTCTGGGACTGGAAAAGGCTACAATAACCCTGCTGGGTGTTGATGCTCAACCTTCACCTGCTGACATTTCATGCACTTAGAAATATACTCAGCAATGTCCTTTTTCATTCCTGGCCAAAAATACTTCTTTCTGGTTGTAGCAATTGTCTTCTGATATCCTAGGTGACCAGAATATGCAGCTTGATGGATCTCATCCATAAAAATTCTCCTCAAGTCTGCTACATTTGGAATATAAGAAGTTCATCTTCCTCCAATTTATATCCCTCATGCCTTTTTTCAAGGCTTTGCTGCTGCAACTTGTCCTTTATCTGCACATACATTTCATCCTCAGTAGTATGATTAATAATCTGTTGTCTCAAATCTGGTTGGCAAGTACTAAGAGATGCCACATGCATTTCATGCACCTTGATACTGAGTGCATCAACCACCTTATTTTCTTTCCCTTTTATGTGTTTGATTTCAAAATCAAACTCACACAAAAAATCCAGCCATCTAGCTTGCCTAGCATTTAAAGTTGGTTGATCAAACAAGTATTTCAGACCAAATGGTACCAGATCAAATTTCCTTCCCATTAAGTAATGTCTCCACATCTTGAGAGCATGTACTATGGCTGCAAGTTCTAAATCATGAGTGGCATAGTTCTTCTCACGCTCCTTCAATTTTCTTGACTCATAGCATACCACGTGGTTATCTTGCATAAGAACTCCTCCAAGTCCTTGATTGCATGCATCAGTACACACCACAAAGACTTTTTCTGGGTCTGCAATCTTCAAGATTGGTGCACTTGTAAGAAGATTTTTCGACTGCTGGAAGCTTTCTTCACATCTTGGTGTCCATTCAAACTTTATCCCCTTCTTTTGCAAATAAGAGATTGAATGTGCAACCTTGGAGAATCCTTTAGTGAACCTCCTGTAGTATCCTGCAAGTCCCATAAAAGATATCATATCTGTCACATTTCTTAGGGTTGTCCAATTCAAAATGGCCTCAATCTTCTTAGGGTCCACAAATATTTCTTCATCTGAGATAATGTGACCCAAATAATGAATTTTACCATTATAGAAGTCACATTTGCTCAACTTTGCATATAGCTTATACTCCCTTAGCAATTTCAATGTCATTCTCAGATGTTCTTCATGCTCTTCTTCATTCTTAGAATAAATAAGAATGTCATCTAGGAAGACAAGAACAAACTTGTCCAGATACTTGCTGAAACCATTATTCATGAGACACATGAATGTAATTGGGGCATTTGTGAGACCAAATGGTACCAGTACAAACTCATAGTGTCCATACCTTGTTCTAAAGGTTGTCTTATGAGTATCTTCATCTTTGATTCTTACCTGATGGTAACCAGACCTCAAGTCAATCTTGGAAAATACCTTTGTTCCTCTCATTTGATAAAAAAAGGTCATCAATTCGAGGTAAAGGGTATTTATTCTTCACAGTAACTTTGTTCAACTATCTGTAATCAATACATAACCCGAGTGTCCCATCTTTCTTTTTCACAAACAGAACTGGTGCTCCCCAAGGGAACACACTTGGCCTTATATACTTCTTTTCCAACAATTCTTCCAGCTGCATTTCTAGCTCTAGCAATTCTGGTGTGCTCATCTTGTAAGGTGTCTTAGACACTGGTGCTGCTTCAGGCACAAGGCCAATTGTAAAATCAATGTCTGTCTTTGGAGGAAGCCTTGGAATTTCATCAGGAAAAGCATCCTCAAATTCCTGCAATACATGAAAGTCCTCCAACCTAGGAGTTTCATTCTCTGATGCCTCCAAAACATGGGCTACATACAATTTACAAACTTTCCTACATAACTTCTTCAGCTGCATTGTTGAAATTTGCCGAACAGAAATTGCCTTTGGAATGCCTCTTACAACCCTTGGGTTTCCTTCTTCATCCATGCATTCAAAAGTCTTATTTTAACAGTTAAGCTTAACTCTATGCACTTCTAACCAGTCCATTCCAATGAGAATATCATAGGAACAAAGTGGTAGAACATTCAAGTCTGCATAGGTGACTAACCCATCCATGACTAATGGACATTTCTCTACCACTTCACTAATTTTTTCTCTTGGTTCCAGTGGCTAGTTGAACTAAGCATGATTTTCTATGCTTTATTTTCTTAAAAGCACAAATCTCAACAATTCTAGGAGTGATATAACTGTGAGTAAATCCAGGGTCAATCAAAACAGAAACAGATTGCTCAACAATATTACCTTCAACTTCAACCACAGTTGACTAGTGTTTTCCTGACGGTCCTCTAGTGCTACATAAATTATAGGGACGGTCCTTGCTACTTAACCCATCGTTTTAGCTCCTTGGACGTTGTGAGCTTGCCTCACATACCCAATTCATGCAAACATTTCCTGCACATATGGTTTCCTCCACATTCGCAACATTGGAGTGGTTCTCTTGGATCCTTTGGATCTCTTGGATTTTCTCCCATCATTTTGGCTGGCTTAGTCACAACTTGTGATGGTTGCCTTTGTTAATTTTGGAAGTGAGAAGGTTTGAAACCTTTCTTTCTTTGGTCAAACTTTTCATTCCTCTTGTCCTTCCATGCCTTATGGATATCCAGTTTGCTTTTCTTCCGATCATAGCAATACTTGGCCTTCCTTATAGCCTCTTCTATAGTTCTAGGTTCATCAAACTCAATCCTGTCTTTGTATGGCTGAGGTAATCCACTTAGAAAACTTTGAATTTTCACTTTATCATCTATGATGTACCTGACATACCTCAACAACTCCAGGAATTTGTTTGCATATTCTTCCATGGTCACCTTTCCTAATTTCAGCTCATGGAACTCTTTAATCTTGTCATCACAATACATGTTAGAGAGGTACTTCTGCTTGAAATACTTATTGAACTACTTCCACACGATCTTTTGGTCATTGATCTTCTTCACTTTCCTGAGGTGCTCCCACGATATAGATGCTCTTCCATTCATATTGAATATGGATACCCTTGCCTTCATATTTCTAAAGTAGTCTTGGACTTGGAAATACTTTTTCATCCCAAGAATCGAAGCTTCAGCTTCTTGACCGAATTTTAGCTCGTCGTTAAAGATTGGAGACCTTGCCTTCTTAAATTCATCATGTGAACCGTTCTGGTAACACCTCTTCCTCTTATTCTTGTGAAATGAAGAGCTTGAACCCCCAGTGGATCCTTCAGAGTCATATGATCCACTATAAGACCTTTTTTTTCTTCTGGCGTCTCTTCTGCTTCCTTTTGGATTTACTACCCAATGCCTAGAGTTCATCTTCCTTTGGATGTCTATCAAACTCTGCAGCATGGATGCATTCAACTGATTCTGCTCTTCCTGGGCCTTAATCATTCTTTTATTGTCTTCTCTGCAACTTTGCAATCCCACCCTTAGTATACTTATGGTGGCTGCAATATCTGAGGGAGTCTCTTGATATCTCCTTCCATTGGATTATGTCTCAGCATTTCCAACCTGTATGTTCTCCCCCATGGTATCTGCCTCGAAATCATAGGGATCCTGTGCATCATTCATGTTGTTGATTCTCATGGCCAAGCCAAAAACAACTTTTTTGAACTGTACTATGACTCTACAAAATGTGTTAATAAACATATTGTTAGTTGCATAACAATCTCATAATTTAAGCACCATTGTTAGCTGCAATGTTGCAACCAATAGCTCTGAAAACTATTCACTTGGCTCATCTAGGTCCAATGTTGCAATCAATAGCTCTAATACCACGTTGTCACGTCCCCTCCCTTCTTATAGCACATTGTAGCATCCCCGCTCCGTTGTAGGAGCATATGAGGAGAGGAACACGACTTCAACTACTCTCTCTCTCTAATATCTCGATGTCCATGAATCTGGTGCCCATACACCTGGCTGATATGCAGAATAATTTAAAACTTGTTATTTCTTCTTTTAAACACAGTCATGGGTCATGAATTTTAACATTCATTCACAGGCTTAAAAACCACTATAACAGTCATTATGTAGCTCCCATATCCATTCCGTGACCAAAAAACCTTTTTTGCACTGAACCTGTCATTTTTGCCTTCCGCCTTCCTCAATGCGGCATGCAGAACTCTGCAAAATACCACCGTGATTTCATGACTTTTCGCATTCTGCTATGGGCTTCGGGAATCAAAAACTTGAAAATACGATGGAATCATCTCAACACATTCTGCCTTTCGTTGTGGACTTCGGGAATCAGAAACTTAAAATACGATGGAATCATCTCACCACCTTCCGCTTTCCACATTTCGCCTTTCTTCCTTCCACTACATACTGCAGGAATCAGAAACTTAACAAAACACACCTTTATTTGTTCACCTTCAGCTTTCAACCTTCCACCTTCTGCATTCTACGAGCGGACTTCGGATCGCGGAAAACCAACACTTGGTCTCATTTCTCTTTCTGTTTCCCGATTTCCGCCTCCTGCCATTCGCCTTCCACAGGGGGACTCTGGGGTGCGGAAAACACATTTTACCTTAGAATTTTCGGCTCTTTTTCCCTTCCTCCTTCCGCAGGTGGATCCCGGGGTGCGGAAAAACAATATTCTGCCCTGATTCAACTTCTCTTTCCGCCTCTCGCCTTCTACCTTCCATAGGCAGACTCTGGGGTGCGAAAACCAACATTCTGCCTTATCTTTTTCCTGTTTCCACCTCCCGCCTTTTGCCTTCCGCAGGCGGATTCCGAGGTGCGGAAACGCTTAAGTCAGATGCATTCTGAATCTGTAAACAGGATTCTGTCCTCCATGAACTTAAGCAAATTGCAATGGAAATACAAGGCATAAACATATTCAAAATGCAGGGACATTTAACAATAGTAAATTCTACTTAAATCTTCAATAAACATTCAACATAATCAACACATTTATAAGCAAGCACATTGCAGAAATAACACAATAGAGAATACCTATCTTGAAGATGAAGTTGTCTCGCAACTAGTTATGTCCCTACAACATTCCACCCAACCATAGGCCAATTGTGTTCATCAATCTCTCAAGACAACTGCCACCCTCGAGATGGGCATGATTTCCACAAGGAACTAGGGAACAACAGGCTCACACATAGCCAGATCATATCAAACACAGTCAAGCCAGCCTACAGTTCGGTTTATCAGACTGTCCAGCCAAGCCAATACACAATTGGGTTTATCAGGCTGTAGGCAAACAAGCCAACATTCACCTTGAGGACCAGCCAAGCCAATTAACAAATGGGTTTATCAGGCTACTTAGCCAAGCCATCATACTGTTGGGTTTATCAGGCTACTATGCCAAGTCGACTAACAGTTGGGTTTATCAGGTTGTCCATCCAAGGTCACACATGGCCAAATGCACAACAAGACATACCCAAGCCAACTACAGTTGGGTTTATATGGCTTCTCAGCCAAGCCAATATACAATTGGATTTATCAGGCCACCCAACCAAGCCAATATACCATTGGGTTTATCAGGATGTCATCCAAGCCAATCTACGTTTAGCTTATTAGGCTGCTACGGCAGTGGAAAGGTAGAATGGCTAAGATATTGGCTCATTCAAGAGCTAGGGACACCTCCACAAGATCTATCTGGCTTGGCATCCACATTACCTACACACCCAACACAAGGAAGTATCCCCTTCTCTGCTACACAGTATCTCGGGCTATACCTTCCCTTCTAGTGCTCTTCAGGATGTGCATAGAAGATTCACCAACCACTCTGATCTTTTGTGAGGTTCCTCTCTTCACTAGGTTTATCAAGTCCATTCGACGTCTCTTCCACTCCTAATTCTTGCATATTATTAAGACCCAACTAGGGTACACATCACAGCGAACTAGAAGGATACACAACAACACAGGTTTCAACTCTGTAACATAGAACAACACTGCAAAAACACGTAGTAACACTATGCTAGCTCTCGCTGCGCCCGTGAACAATGAACAATGAACCACACTGAACAACTCCTCTCGCGACTCAAGATAGTGAACCATGCATAATGGATCGAGATGGAATGGAAGAACCATCAAAACGTTATGGGAAAATCCCCAAGTGACAGGATGGGAACACATTCACGTGATTGCTTGCTTCAGAAGCAAGAACGTGGCTTCCCCAAACTACAGGCTGCAGGCTTTCTCAGACACGAAATATGACGGCCATGCCTTGATTTGCCCAAGGCATTAACTGCCTCAACCGCTCTTCTGGAAGAATTGAATGATTGAGTACAGAGGACGAAAATGGTCTCACCCTATGGATCAGGGGTTTGGACAACTCCCCTCCCTATTCCTTGTGAAATCATGCCCCCATCTCTTACGTTGCAGTGCATAGCTAGTCGTGGTATTTTATTAAATTGCATGTTTACATGATATTTCAAAATATAATGTGCCTGACTTAGCACTATACCCATCGGCATCAACCTTGATTATCGATACATAAAACACCAAATCAATAGCAGGGCCTTGGCCTTGATCTCCTCGCCATGATTTAAATACAATATATACATCATGTATAATTTTAATACCATGGGGTCGAAACCGGGGTGTTACAAAGCGGAAATATTGCACTAAAGTTAAAATAAAAGGCAAGTATTTACCTAATCAAAATTGTATATGCGAAATAATCTTTCTATTCGATATGCTTATACAAGTATCCCATAAGACAAGAAATCATACATGTCCACATTTAGGCATTTGTCTCATGTCTCGATGTTTAACATGTGGACATGTGGGATGTGTGTGATCTATGTGTTTGCAATACATGAGACACATATTTTACACATGTTCGCAAGGGGTTGGAGATACGTGAGTTGCGCAGCATCTAGGATGTTGCGCATACTCACGGGGCACCGCGCAAGGCAAAGATAGCGCGACAGGCAGAAAATAGTCCACTTTTTATATATTTTTATGTCATGTTTGTACTCATTGACCATTTCTTCGGAATATTGGTCCTTAGTGCTTAAATTAGTTAGGAGTTAGTTAGAAGTGGACCTTGAATGTAAAGGTGCAAGCCTATATATAGAGTTAGAATTGCAAATGTAAGAGAGACCGGAGATATACATGAAACATATACTGATATCTACTAACTGAGATCCATATTGAATCATGCGTTATTTTGTGGGGTGGGGTGATCATTCTTTGGTTGTGGAGAAGTAGTGTATGTTTTGGGATCTATGCGTAGAAGTAATATGACACGACGGATGTTGCTCTGAATTGCTATTGTCTTTATCTCTTTTTTTGTTCTTATCTGTTGTGATATCAATGATGGATGTTTTATGGATCTACTTTATGAATGAATAATATGATATTGTTGCGATGAATAAATGAATGATGCGATCTGTTTAGATTTGTGGTTATAATATAGATCTGTGATGAATATTGAGATATCTAATGAATCGCTTTGCTAGATCTGATAGTTATGCTGATAAATTGTTGATGCCTCTATCATCCTCCTTACTGCCGAAAACTTGGTTTTGACAGCTCTCCCTCGAACATCTTGGGTGAGATTTCATCCGCTCTGCGGGTGTTGCTAGGTAGGGTAAAACCTGTCTGGGTCGGTGCTCAGGGAGATCGTGTTGGTTGGGCATCAATAGAACAAGAAACCCTATCGACGAGGCTTTGTTGGTGGGTTTTGGATAACAAATGGTTCCGTTGTTGGGACCTTGTTGCAACTGAAGAGGAGGATATGTTGTGGCATCCGACGAAACTGAAGATCCAAGATTGGTTCGACCTAAGATTGCAAGAGTTCGCTGAAGACGAGAACTAGAACCCGAAGTTGACGACAAACGCATGGTTGGCAAGGTACATTCACGATGGTCCTCACGAATGGTTTTTTGTGAGTTTCCCATCATACTCTACGAGTGGTTGGCGCGATTCACCTATAAGAAGCGCAACTTCCAGGGAGGAGAACCGACGTCCTAGACTCCTGAGCTAATTCAGGAACCACAAGAGACGAGCAACAGGGCGCCGCGGGCTGTTGAAGTTTGGATGGACAATATTTTGGAAGGATACATCACCGAGTTCACGGTTGATACCAACAAGTCCTACAACGAAGCAGAACACGAATTTTTAAACGGACCATGAGGTAGGTTCTTACTGTCTCTGCAATTGTCGATCAAGATGCTTGTTTGTGAAAAGGGCATACTAAAGATGCACCTCGAGTAGTAAAACTCTGATATGCAGAGGCTGTGAACACCACGATAGAAGGGGGGCGATGAATGGAAAGATAAGGGGTGGATGGGTGTAAGTTTCGATGAGACTATGAGGGCAGCCGAGGAAGAGAGTGGTTGTATAAGGGGAGGAGCAAGGTTTCGAGTAAGAAGAGGCAGAGGACAAGGGAAGGTCCTGCTGTGATCAGAACTCAAGACCACAAAGGACAACCACACAGGATGAAACGACCCTACAACGATGAAGAGGATGAGAAGACCCAGGCTACGCCCATAGTAGAAGCAAGGTCAAACCTCGGTAGCAACGTGTCCACACCTCCATGCACTACTCCACCATCAGGAAAATATCTGTGATCTACATCGACGTGTCCGACGTGCCGAGCAACATCCAGTAGTAAAGCAACATATACAGGAAGAAGGTTTAGGATGGCGGGAGACGATATGAAGCTACCTATGTTCCATGGATACTACACTGATGACCTAGAACAATATTGGTTCTTATGTGAGGTAGTTTGGACTGCTAGATAGACTATAGATGACGATGTAAAGAAAGGCCAGTTAGTGACCACCCTTCGAGGTCGTGCGCTCAATTAATATATGAGATTTATACAGGTCTCGCAAGGGACCACAACGAAGACTTTGGATGATGTTCGGAAGGAACTTCTTGAAGAATTCAAGAAACCAAAATCTGAATCACAGTACATTACGGAGCTAAAGGAAATCAAACAATTCCCTAATGAGACGGTTTGGGACTTTGATCAGAGGTTTAAGACGTTGATGGCACGGGTCAGCTTTGATATGAGTGACATCTAACACAAAGAATGGTTCATTGCGACATTGGTCCCTCATATCTGACATCCATTAATGTAGCAAAAGATCGCAACACGAAGCGAAGCACTGGAAATTGCAATGAAGCTGGAGGCTTCACTTGTTGGAGAAACTGTTATCGATAGAACCAAATCTAGGCGCAACTGGTGAACCCGACGCTTCAATTGCAGGATATCAAGAAGGAGAAAGATGAACATGACGACTTGTGGTGCACTCGGTGTCATGTGGATGGACACATGAAAGATACATGTCCTTCTTTCCGGAATTATCTACTCTCAGGAGTACCGTACCCGTTGAGTTGCGGTGGTGTGTCATGGTGTAGCATATGTCAAGTTTATGGGCATCGACATGAAGACTGTACCTACATGCAGCAAATGGTTATGAAGCCAGCAAGCTTATATTGCACCTTTTGTCGCTTAGTTGGGCATGAGGATAAGGACTGTGGAGCCTATGATCTGCTTCAAGAGCAGACATATGATTCGTACTTCGTGAAAGGTGAAGATCCTCACATGGTACCGCAGCCGCATGTGATACAGCCGCCACCTCAAGTCCAGTATACGTCGTCGCCACTGATGAAGTTTATTCCGTCGCAACCACAGACACAGGTTACACCACAGCTGTAGTTTGCACCGCGACCGCAGTACACCCAGACCCCAATGGCTCCGCCACATCCGCAGTATGTCCAAGCAGCGCAATACGTTCAACAACAGCTACATCCCCCACAACAACAAGTGGCCTAACCCCAGTATCAGCAACAAGTAGCTCAACCACAATATCAGTAGCAAGGAGGATTCAGGGGAAGGGGAGGTTTCAGCTGTTGGAGCAGGGTCCCGCAGCTACAGAAGAAGCTGCTAGTTTAGCGGAGAGATAAATTTTGGCGGAAAGAAGATAAGACAGAGCTACGATGCCGTAGCACGTTTCCAGCTGCAGAGCAGAGCCGAAAACCATGACTTTTTAGATAGAGAAGTCAAGAAAGGCAACGGTACCTGAGCGGTCGAGAAGAGAGAGCTCACCCACTGCATTGAAGGCAGCGGTGGAAGAAAGGAGGGCTCAGCAACCCTCATAAAGGAGAAGGAGCAACGAGGCTGAAGCATTGAAGATGAAGGATAGAAAAGAGAAGCGGTGCTTAGTACCCATGATCAGTGCCGGGAAGCATGGAAGACTGCAGAGAGCTGTGGTGTGACGGAAAGCGGCTACCTCAAGTACAGATATGGCCGACTGTCACTAGTTAGGGTTTTGGGTTACTGTTGGGACAGGCCCACAGTGTTGTAATGGCAAGACCTTCGGGCTGCCTATAAAATGATATATTTTGTATTGTAAAAGGGTTGGTGGGTTGGTTGGTTGGTCAGTTAGTTGAGTCATTCAGTCGTAGTAGTGTTTTGCATACCATTAGACTGTTGTAAAAGCCGAGCTCTGGTTCTGTTATTAGCGGTAGCAATCTTACTGTAACCAGTAGCTGGCTTATAGAGTATGCATGTAATGATCCGCAGGGATCGACAGAGAGGGAAGAGTATATTGTAGGAGAGCAATATAGATAGAAAGAAGATCTAAGAGAGAAGATCTTGAGCTACATATGCGGTGCAACAGAACTGTGTTTTACCTTCCCTTGAGCTATAAAGAAAACACAGTTCTATGGACGTAACTTCCATAACGAATGTGTTAATCAGCTCACAGTAATATAGAAGGAAAAGTATAAATCAAAGTCTTTGGCATGTTGTATGTGGTTCATTTATGCTTTGCGTAAAACAGTCACTAGTTGCAGTATTGAATAGCCTTGTATGTTAAGTCTTGCACGTCGACACGAGCAACACTAAGTGCGCTAAACCGCGGAGGTAGGATATCACAGAGAGGTGTTACTACACCGGCAGAGGAGCTGCGGTGCGCGATACTGTAGGTTGAGGACTCAGCGTTGGGCAGGAGCTGCGTGTCGCACGGTGCACGGCGATGCGGTAAGGTTGGAGATATTGTGACTCAGGGAAAGTGCGCGACATAGAGAAGGACCGCACGGCGGTATAAAGGTATACCTCGCGGCTAGAAGAGCTGTGAGACGAGGAGAGCACGCGACGCGAGCAGAAGGTCGCGCGACGCGCAGAGGAAGGGACCTCGCAGCTAGAAGAGCTGCGAGCCGCAAGTAGAAATGCCACAGAACCTGGTCCAAGACACTTGAGTCCTTGGCCAACCCATTAGAATCACCTCGGGTGAGACTTCAGGCCGCTTTGCGGTCTGTCGCCGAAAGGGCCGGTGAGCTAGGGGTGTTGTTGGTTGATTATAGTAAACCCGGGTTTGCCCACCATAGCCAACATCAGCCGTGGAGGAGGACGAGGTCGTGCATCAATCTAGTGTTACAACTGTGGGACATTTGGGCACTATCAAAGGGATTGTCGCCATTTGCAATGTGTATACTGCGCGGTGAATGATCATACTGTTGAAAATTTCCCTCAGTTAATTGCGACATGGCAGGCCGACAATGTTCCTTTATTACAGAATCAAAACCAGTTCCAGGACCAAAATCAAATACAGAACCAGCAACAACTACAGAATCAAGATCAACCCTAAATTCTAGTACAAAATCAAAATATCGATCAGCCTATGAATCCACCAGGGAACCATAATCCACCTCTGAATCAGCCTTCGTCGCAGAACCAGAATCAAGGGTCGACGGTTGTGACCATTCTAGCAGAGCCGCGAACAGAGGATGTTGATGTTGGGATTGTTATTGGAGGAGGCATGACGACTGGAGAAGATGGATCACAACTGGATAGAAAGAAGAAAGCACAGTTTGATATCGTGACCAAGAGAGATACCTTTTTCGAGGCTCGTGAGGCGCTTAGAAGAAATCCTGGTAAGACACCTATTTTTGGCATGCCTTCTGCTTTTGATTCTTTGTTAGAAGCCGGACCATCACGGTAGTATGGTACCTTAAAATAGTTCTTTGAGAGTTTTTTATCCCTGGAAGGAGATCTCGATGCTCTGGTTGAGATCGAGAAGCTGTTGCACCGTTCGGATAAAGAGTTGTAGGACTTTGCGGTGAATTCTTTACAGAAGAAAAAGACGGGCAAGGAAATGCGAATGAACATCCATATTGGGGACTACGAAGTTGATTCAGTTATTCTGGATATTAGGTCAGATGTGAATATCCTGACGAAAAAGATGTGGCAGAAGATGGGGGATCCGAAACTTGGCTGGTCCCCAGTGCAGCTGAGATTGGATAATCAGGCCAAAGTCCAACCAATCGGCCGTGTCTTGAATCTAGTTGTAGATGTCGAAGGTATGAGGACTCATGCTGATTTTGATGTAATCAAAGTCATTGATGGAGGAGGCTCTTATCCTATGCTACTAGGGATTGGATGGGCCAATGACAGCATGGCCGTGATAAATTTTAAGAAGCAGTTGATGACATTTGAGAACCAGGATATCCGAGTCATCACACCTATGGATCCTAATGAAGGAAGGCGATATATTGAACCTGTCAAAGATGAAGTTGTTCGAGGATGGGATCATGTTTACAATATCTCTAAGGATTACATCCATCCTACTGTCGACGGAGAACTGGGTTGGCGCAGCGCTAGCTCGGCGTCTTCTAATTCTGATGATGCACTGAAAAACTGGCAAAATCGGATGCATGAAGTATCACTCAGAATATGTGGGCTAATCATGCAGTCTCTACACCATGTCGCAACTGAGATCATTGAGCTGCCAATCTATGAAGGACTAACAGAACTATCTAGGTTCCTCGAGTAGTTTGAAGTGAAGGTATCTGAGCCTTAGCGCTTGTTGGCATTAGGGGAGCATTGAAGGCCACTCCAGTATGCTGGTGGGCAGTTCATAAGGAGACCATTCATGAATGGGCACAGTGTCGACGGTTGATGACTGTGAGCTTCGGAGATATGGAGGTATATCGCATTGGGAGATATGATGGACAAAATAACCCTTGTAGTCATCTGAGGGAATGTCAGACGTTGTGGGCATCGCGACCCAAGGATGAGTGGGTCCATGCTTTTATTTACACATTGGATGAAATGCCAAGGTCTCGGTATGTATCAGCAGAACTACGCAGAGAAATAACCACTTAGGAGGAGCTGATTGTTTGCTTTGTGCATACCTTTGGCTTTGCAGACACTAATACAGATGTTAACAATGCACTACAGATCATTCGAGATGTAGTCTTGAAAGTTGTCCTAGTTGCATATCTTGTGGACCCACATGCGCACTGCCATATATAATCGATGATGGAATGTTACAACATCTCTGGCGAGCCAGAGGATGATGATGAGTTGCACAATATTAATATTCTAGAGACTGAAGGAAGTCGGGCCGTTGCAGTACTAGATGTGCCGACAAATCTCGTGACTCACCGCTAAAGATTAATAAAGTTAACATTGGGATCGAAGAGAATCCAAAATTTGCAAATATTGGGGACGATTGGGATGAGGAGACCATGGCAAAGATCACAGATCTATTGCATGAGTTTCAAGATTTGTTCTCGACAAAATTCTCAGAAATGAAGGGGATATTGGGTGACCTAGGCGAAATGAAAATCCCATTAAAACCATATGCAAAACAGGTGCGATAGAGTCCGTATCGCTTGAATCTGTGATATAAAGAACGGGTCAAGGTTGAACTTGACTGGATTCTAGATGCAAGGATTATTGATCATGTTGAAGAATCATAATGGATAAGCCCTATGGTAGTTCAAGACAAGAAAACTGGCGAGGTACTAATCTGTGTCGATTTAAGAAAGTTGAACAATGCTTGCATGCATGATCCCTTTTTGACACCGTTCACAGATGAGGTTCTTGAGGGAGTAGGTGGTCAAGAAATGTACTCTTTTACAGATGGATTTTCTAGTTATCACCAGATAAATATTGCAAAGGAAGACCACCACAAAACCACATTTGTCACCGAATGGGGTTGCTTTCAATACACAGTGATGCCCTTTGGGCCCAAGAATGCACCTGCGGTATTCTCTCGGGTTGTTGTCACTGGATTTAAAGCTTTTATTCAGAAATTTCTGCAAGTATATATGGATGAATGGACCGTCTACGGGCTGATTAAGGATCACTTGGCCAACCTGTGTTTGATGCTGGAAAGGTGTCAACATCATCATATCACATTGAATTCAAAGAAGTGCATCTTCTGTGCACCATTTGGGATACTATTGGGTCATATCGTTTGTAAGTAGGGGCTTTTGGTTGATCCAATGAAGATTGCGTTCATTTTGAGCATGCCACCACCTACAAATATGAAGATGCTTTGCGCAACACTGGGACATACTGGGTACTATCGCAAGTTTATCCACGACTACGTTGCGATTACTGCCCCTATGGAAAAACTGTTAAAGAATGATGCTGCATTTGTATGGATCCAGGAGTGTCAAAGCAGCTTCGACACATTGAAAGCCAAGATGGCTTCATCACCCATACTTGTGTTCCCCTATTGGAACAAGGAGTTCCATGTCCATGTCGATGCCTTGTCTGTTGCGTGGGAGTGGTACTTGCGCAACCAGGAGAAGGAGATCTGGATCACCCAATTGCCTTTGCTATCAGGAAGTTATCCTTTGCTGAGAAGAATTGCACGACCATAGAAAGGGAGGGGTTGGCGATGGTATTGTTATATTTTTATCATTTAATCAATATGATCTTAGGATCTTATCTGAGAGAATAACATGCACATTAATAATCACAAGAGACAAGAGACACAAAGAATTTTCCTTAGGGAAACCATAAAGGAGAAAACCCTGCAACTTCCCCAGAGATAGAATGAGCACCAATAGTAAAAATAAAACCTGAAAACATAAATATGATCTCCGATAGCTGATCTCTCTCACTTGTGCCAGCACTTCCTCTCTCACTCATGTGCCCCAGTTGAGTGAGGGTATATGACAAATAGAGAGGCTCACTCTCTATTTATACTAATTTTCGACTTGACAATTACTTACTAGGGCTGACATCTCTAAAAGAGTCTAATAACCCTAGTGCCCCACAACTATGGGGACTTTGCCTCCCGATCAACAAGGAGGGTTAACCTCAACTCAATTGTGGGGACTATTGTCCTGACTTACAACGGAGGGTTAACCTCAATGAATCTACATGACTTTATTATATTAATGACTCTCCCGGTAGGAACATCGGGGTACAATATAAGATATACAAGTGAATACCTTCTGAAGTTACAAATACATCAACAGGTATATGCGCTGCAGAAGTTCAAGCATTATCTCTTGGGAGGTCACTTCAAAATGTTCACTAACCATTCGAATTTGAAATATCTGGTCAATAAGCCTGTGTTGGGGGGGAGATCTGTTGATGGCTACTTCTCTTTCAGGAGTTTGATTTCAAAATAATCGTGAAGCTAGGATGCTTGAATGTTGGTCCTGATCATCTTTCCCACATTGAAATCGGAGAAGATCCCACCAATATTGACGATGGATTGTCGGATGCACAGTTGTTTTGAGTTGATATCACAGATGACCATTATGCTCCGATCATTTAGTTCTTGACAACCGGAGTTGCGCCAGAGGAAATGTAGACTAGTCAAAAGAAGCAGTTGGTAGTAAAGGCTTCGGATTTCTAGTTAATTGCTGGGCACTTGTACAAGCTTGGACATGATGAGATCCTACGACGGTGTGTTCTACCTCATGAACAAGGACAAATTCTAGCAGAAGCACATGCAGGCGTTGTGGGTGGACATTATGGAGGATGGCGACTGCACAAAAGGTTCTGTGCACCGGGCTATGGTGGTCTACTTTACACAATGATGCAACAGACTATGCGCGGACCTGCGAAGTTTGTCAATGTGTTGGGAAGCCATCGCGACGAGACGAAATGTCGCTTGTACCACAAGTAACTTTGCAACCTTTTGATAAATGGGCTATAGACTTTGTGGGTCCCATAAACCCACCAGGGAAGAGAACGGGTGCGCGGTACATAATCACCACAACTGACTATTTGACAAGGTGAGCGGAGGCCGCACCAGTTGTGGATTGCACCGCTGCGACAACAACAAAGTTCATATTTGAAAAAATTGTGACATGGTTTGCATGCCTTCGGATATTGATGAGTGACCAGGATAGTCACTTTATTAGCCACATAGTAAAATCAATAACAGAAGAATTGCAAGTGCAACATCATAAAAGTACCCCATATCATCCATAGGCAAATGGTACCGTAGAAGCCTTCAACAAAATCTTGGAAACTGCACTAACAAAGGTATGTAATGCTAATTGTGATGACTGGGATTTAAAAATTCCTGCAGTTCTGTGGGCATATCGCACCACTTGCAAGAGGATGACGGGGCAGACGCCATTCAAATTAGTATATGGGTAAGAAGAAGTCATGCCTATGGAATACATTGTTCCTAGTCTGTGCATTACAACAGCAACTGGCATGGCCGATGAAGCAGCACTTAAGGAGCGCACAACGTAGCTAGTCCAACTGGAAGAGGACTGCTTCATCGCAGGCTTCCAGCAGCGAGTCAAGAAGGATCGACAGAAGGCATGGCATGATCGCCATATAAAAAAATAAAAAAAATTTCCCAAGGCAATTTGGTGTTGTTGTATGACAACAAGTTCATGAAGCATCCGAGTAAGTTACAAATGCACTGGTTAGGCCCCTATCTTGTTAACTCAATTACCTTTGCGGGTGCATTTCAATTGCAGTAGTTAGATGGAGCAGTGCTTCCAAAGCTAGCGAATGGCAGCCGTTTGAATCCCTATAGGACAGGGCCGAAGGTGCGTACTACTTGAAGCACTGCGTAATAAAAAAAAAATAGAGAGAGAGAAGATAGAGATAGGTAGCCAGAGGAACGGTGGGCCCTTGAGTTGGGGACGTATTAGGTTAAAGGGTAGTTGATTCAGCAGTTAATAGCCAATTAGCCACGGAATACGGTTGCGCTGGAACAAGGTTATGCGATAGGAAATAGTTGTGCATCAGCAGGTGGCTGCGTTAAGCAGATAGGGCCGCGACATGCAAAAGGGACAGGGTTGCGCGACAGGAGGTCGCCATATATAGAAAAAGTGGCTTGTATTGTATGAGAGGCTCTGTGATGTTGACCGAATGTCACATCAATACTCAATAACGACTGTCAAAGAGGGAAACAATGGCATGGCTGACGTCACAGTTAATGATAGCAGATCTAAAAGGTAGGGTGGCAGAATCGACGACGTATTTAGCACACACATGAATGATTCAGTTATAATGATGCCCTGAGTGAGTAATGATGGAATCTAGGCCAAAGTCACTGTTATAAGCTGAGGACTGGTAGCCGTATGAACCCCATTAGGAAGTGTTGCACTGAGCAAAGTTGTAGAAGAGTTAGGTTGAATCATTGACAGAAGCTTCGTTGTGTCAGTCCATGGCGGTCGAAGGGGAAATGTAGGCCTCCCTTGATAAGGGGCAGCCTATGAGTGAGAATGTTGTCTCAACAGAAATTGACGAACAAGTTGTGGGTATGCGGGTTAGTTTGACTGAGATAAAAGTCTCTGGCGAAGTCATCCTTGGCTATATTTTTCCCAGTCGGTCTGAGGTGTCGACTAAGAAACCTATGAGGAATCCGGATGGGATTAGAGTTCCTGCCCCATTTGACTAAGTCTGCAGGGATAGGGAACCAGGTCCACTTCAAGTAGCATGGGATGGGCCCAAAAGGACCAAGTGGGCAGAAGCGGGCTGAGCCTGAATGCAAGGAAGGACCAAGTGGACAGATGCAGGGTTGCAGATTTGGCCGCTGGACACTTCTTGAAGGGTGACAATAAATGGAGAATGATGTAGTATTCATAGAGGTCGGAGCATGATGGCATTTCAGGTTACACAAGTCCATAAGTTTGCTAAGGTCCGTTGCAGATGACGTCGAAGGAAGCAATTATGGCCAGTTGCGAGTCGACATATATCGAAATAGTTGCACACTGGTGCATATGTGACGGTTTCTACTCTTCAAGATCATGCAAGACACCAAGGCCAGCTGACGTGGCTCGAGGACTAGCCACAAGAATGTGTTGGGGGCTTGTTGGCAAGGGGCTGGAGATAGGTGAGTTGCGCAACATCTAGGATGCTGTGCATACTCATGGGGCACCATGCAAGGAAAAGATAGTATGACAGGAGGAAAATAGTCCACTATATATATATATTTTATGTCATGTTTGTACTCATTGATAATTTCTTCAGAATATTGGTCCTCAGTGGTTAAATTAGTTAGAAGTTAGTTAGAAGTGGACCTTGAATGTAAAGGCGCAAGCCTATATATAGAGTTAGAATTTCAAATGTAAGAGAGACCAGAGATATACATGAAACAGATACTGATATCTGCTAACTGAGATCCAGATTGAACCGTGTGTTATTTTGTGGGGTGATCATTCTCTGGCTGTGGAGAAGTACTGTATGTTTTGGGATCTGTGCGTAGAAGTAATATGACACGACGGATGTTACTCTGAATTGTTATTGTCTTTATCTCTTTTTTTGTTCTTATGTGCCGCGATATCAATGATGGATGTTTTATGGATCTACTTTATGAATGATTAATATGATATTACTGCGATGAATAAGTGAATGATGCACTCTGTTTAGATATGTGGTTATACTGATAGATCTATGATGAATGCTGCAATATCTAATGAATGGCTCTGCTAGATTTTATAGTTATGCTGATAAATCGTTGATGCCTCGATTCTCCTCCTTACTGCTGTAAACTTGGTTCTGAAAGCTCTCCCTCAAACATCTCGGGTGAGACTTCATCCTCTCTGCGGGTGTTGCCAGGTAGGGTAAAACCTGTCTGGGACGGTGCTGGAGATCGCGCTGGTTGGGCGTCGATAGAACGAGAACCCTTATCGCCGAGGCTTTGTTGATGGGTTTTGGCCAACAACACACATTTAAAAAGTGTCTCATGTGCTTCAAACACATGGGTTGCACATATCCCAATACGTCAGACACACACAGGGTCATAAGTTGCATAAAAACCAAATAACCTTTGTAGCTAGGGAAAAATGAGGTTAAGTGTGGATCTCATATCTTTGTTGCGAGAAGAATTAGGGTACATACAAAACATGCACACTTCGAAGAAGATTAAGATTGAGCAATTTGGAGTAAATACCTTGGTGTATATGTATGCTAGCTTCTATGTCGTATACATGTTGAGGGAAGAGTGTTTGAAGTGCATGATACATATGTGGGATACATTTATGAATGATAGAGGTTTAGACATTACCTTTAAGTTGACAATGGATAGTTTGGATCTTACTGCATTAGTCCCTATAGTCGGTCACTTTTGATGATGGTGATCCTTCAGAGGGGTCACCATTAGATGCAACACTCCCACATAAGACATTAGGGTAAGAGGGAGGAAAGCACAATGCCAGCACCAATGGTGACATTAGTCAGATAACAATGACGAGGAGGAAGAAAGCATAATGACAATTCTAGTGGCAGTGACAATGGCGATACTTATGACTCTTAAGGAAAATCAACTTGTCATTGTAGTAGTTACATGATTTGTTTCTTTGCCTTAGGAGTTTGGATGTGTGGGATCCTCATATCAAACTAAAAGGATTGCCCAAATAAAAAAAATATGCTCAATTTTCAATGATAATAATATTTTGCTACATTTATTTACACAAAAGAAAGAGAGGGAGTTTAAGGGTCATGAAAATTACAAATTTAATCTATGAAACATGTCGTGGATAAGTGGAAAGATCGTAGGGTTAAGGGTAAGGTTATAGTTAGGATCAAAGCAAAGTATTCAAGTAACCAAAGTTGTATTTGTGAGTCAACCTTTCTATTCAATATTCTTATACAAGTATGCCATAAGCTAGGAAATCAAACACGCCCATAATACGTCTCTCCTTTCTCTATGCGAATTGGGATCCTCCCTAGTGGTGCAATGGGGGTTAGAGTTTTAATTGTGGAGGGCATTCAATGTAAGGTAGACTAGGTTTGCAAATATTAAAGAAGACCCACTATGGTAGTTAGTATGAAATAAATTTAGTGTGAGCTTCATTAAAGAAGGTCCACTAGGTAGTTAGCATGGGGTTATGATTAGTGTTTTTGCGCCGAAAGGCGCTCTATAGCCTAGTATGGGGGAGATCTTGTAATTTTACATAATGTTATGTAACGTTATTTTTATTAATAAAAAATAATTTTTTTAATTATAGTTCAGAATAAATGTCGGCCAGAAAAACATCCTAACATGGGGGAGATTTTGTAATCTTCCTACCTAACAAAACAATAAAAAAGTAAAAGTTTAATTATCATACCTAACAATATGGGTCATACCTAAAAGTTTAATTATCATACCTAAAAGTTTAAAAAATGTGGGTCACGAAAAAAAAACACAATATGGGGGAGATGTTGTAATGATCATACCTAACAAAATAATAAAAAATTGAATTATCCGCAGAAAAATGTTGGCCTTGCACATGGTTTTAAAACCATGTCCAAGGCCTTCTAAACAACCCATGGTTTTATTGTACATGGTTTAGGAGGGCCTTGGACATGGTTTTAAAACCATGTGCAAGGCCTCTTAAACAACCCGTGATTTTATTGTACATGGTTTAGAAGGGCCTTGCAAATGGTTTTAAAACCATGTGCAAGGCCTCCTAAACAACCCATGGTTTTAGGAGGGCCTTGCATATGGTTTTAGAACCATGTATGGGGAGATGTTGTAATATTTGTTCCTAACAAAATAAAAACTAATAAAAAAGATTATATGTCGGCCATAAATAATATTAAATATTAATAATAAAAATATTATATGTGGACCTTAAATAAAAAGATGTGTCTTTTGGTTTGAATCAAATCAATGACTATATATAGGACACACCAAAGTTGATAGCTCATTGAGTGTAATACCTAAGAAGAAGTTTGCATCTCGAGAGATTTGATCCCTCTCGGTGCTTGATAGAGCTTAGGATTTGGATCTAAGCTGGTCTACTTAGCTATAGATAAGGATGTAGCCCCCCTTATGGAGAGTATATTGGACTTTTTGTATTGGAGTTCAACTTATTGGGAGGTCATTCCACCTTAAGAGGCAAATGAACATGAGTGGACTCCTCTTCTGTAAAAGGATCATTGTAAGGTGTTGCCCTACCTTAAGCGTGTCTTAATAAATAAAATGTGAAAAATTTATGAATATCATATTGATCATTTGAGTTTAAGGGTTAAGGATTATAACAATGTCTTACTTGTGGACATGTGAGATGTGCATTACATTTGTGTTTGACTCGCACTAGGCACACATTTTACACCTTTTAAAAAGGTGTTTT
Source organism: Pseudotsuga menziesii (assembly GCA_001517045.1). Lineage (NCBI taxonomy): Eukaryota > Viridiplantae > Streptophyta > Pinopsida > Pinales > Pinaceae > Pseudotsuga > Pseudotsuga menziesii. The sequence goes on along the minus strand of LPNX010333297.1, from coordinate 447,722 downwards.
GTGTGTTTCAACACATGGGTCGTGTGTATCCTAATGCATTGAACACACAAATGCTCATAATGGTGCGTTTAGGGCTGTTTTGAGTTCTTTAAAAATGCATTTTTTTTCTTCGTAACATTCTAAAAATTTTTTTTTTGCAACAAAGTAAGAATGAGGTTAAACATAGATTCCTTGTCTTTGTTGAAACATAAAAAGTAACACATATATAAATGTGCACACTTCAAAGAAGAACAACCTTTAGCAGTTTAGAGTGGAGATGTGTATGGAACTTCTTTGTTATATGTATGATGAAGGCAGCTAATTTAAAAGAATATATATATGTTATTAGGAAATACATTTTATATATATATATATAATGTATTTCCTAATAACATTAATTTGGTCATCACCTTTAAATTGATATTGGCAAATTTAAAACAAGTACTTATCACCTGTAAATTGACATTGGCAAATTTAAAACAAGTACTCATCACCTTTAAAGTGACATAACAAATTTAAAACAAATACTCTTAAAGTATGTCACTTTCAATAATGATAATCCTTGTGAGGAGTCATCGAGTATACCATTAGATGCAACACTTCCCATGAATATGTTGAAAGAAGAGGAAAGTAGGCACAATGACACTACCACTTACGATAACCATGGTGCTACTGATGGGAGATATTGAATGAGAAACACTTCCCATGAATATGTTGAAAGAAGAGGAAAGTAGGCACAATGACACTACCACTTACGATAACCATGGTGCTACTGATGGGAGATATTGAATGAGAAAACTCTCATAATTATGATTGTGCTACAAAAACATCACTTGTAACATACATGTGACGTGGAGGTATTTACACGATTTTTTATTATCTCTCAACCTTATATCTAAAAATACAAACCAAACGCATAAGAGAGAACCGGGCAATGTGTGGCCAGATCATCTTCGCTCTCTATTTTAATTTGTTGCGATTCCAACCCACATACAATTTCACAAAACACAAACTCTCAGAATAAGTATTAATATTCTTTTTGCAAGCAGCAGCAGGAGGGGGCCGGGACTGGCCGAAGAACAAAGAAAACAAGAATAAGCGGGGCAGTGAGAGACGAATAACAGACGGACATACCACGCCAATATGCATTCTGTTCGCGCAGGGTTGCGAAAGTTCTCCAAATTATAATTGATGGATGCATTCATGGTGTTTGTTAAAGAGGAGGAAAGGAGAAGGGGAGGTGCCCGCCAAAGGCAATAGGGTAAATTATAATTCTGAATGCCCAATTAGTTTTCCTTTTTTTTCATGGGCATTCGTCAGAACGAGAGCTATTGAACTAGGGTTCCCTTGCACTATACCGTTGTTTGTTTTCCGTGGCGCAGAGGCAGGAGGGGAAGGCATTGGAAGCAGAGAATGGATTGCTAGCAGATCATCCATCCCAAGGGAATGGTGAGCAACATGAAAATTGAGGAGAGCCCTTTAACACGCTACCTCATCAAAAATCTGCAACCCCTGTAAGTGTGCTCTGGATACCCTTTTTATTATTTGTACGTATCACTCAACATTCATATTTTGCAAAAACCCTAAACCGGACACATGGGTTGGATTGAATGACCTCCCACTGTATTCATTGCTTATTCAAATGATGGCTTCGAAGACACCCGTCAGCCACACGTCCTTCCTCCTTAATATCATCCGGAAGTGCAGAAAACGATTTCTTGCTCTGCATGTCTCCTTAATTTTAGCTTAATTGGCATTTTAAATTGGCGACCTGCCTTTTGTCATTCGGTAGTCTTATTCCTTCCTAGTTTGATTCCAGGTTTCCACAACTTTCTTACTTTCATGAATTTTAACAGAACCATTAGGTAGTGACAATAGCATTTAATATACGGTATCGGTAAACGTGTCCTTATCTTCTTTTGACCAGTAATGCCTAGCGCACTTTTTGGTGTCTATGGCTATTCCGTAATTTTAAGGTCCCCCATATCGAAGGTTTGAACAATTCCCTCCTTAAGGATCTCATTCTAACATCAATAAAAGTAAACCAAAAAAGCTACGGCATGTGCTATTTGAACGAGCATTTGCAGCATAACTGTAACTAATACAATCCGAATGTCAGACTTAACCGTCCTTTGGCTTGTTCACAAGAAGCAAATGCCTTGGGAAGGACAAGAGGAGCAGAAAATTATTTCTTCAGGAGTGGAGGCCTACAGTTTTTAGGGTGTGGCGGTGATGGATTTGCAGGATGTCGTAGTAGAAGTTTCACAAAATTCGGTGCATAGTGGACATACTAATGTCAATTATTAAGATATCAAGATGTGGCAGTGACGGATTTGCAGGACATGGTAGTGGTAGTTTCACAAGAATTGGTAGATAGTGGAGTTACCGATGTCAATTTACTTAGGTATGATCATTTTTAGAGTTCAACATTTTTTTATTTCGACCAGGTTGGAAATGGTAATAGGTATACCTTTTTATTTAAGAAAAGGAAGGGATTTGTGCAACATGTTTACAATAGGAGCAACCTAAGGAGGTTGTTGGCGTAGGAGGAGCTTGGAGAGCAAGCATAACGTTGGAAGTTGGAACTGTATATGTGAGCAGTTTTGGTCCAATTGCCATACCATCATTGGTAGGTGTTAGGTGTTTTTCATTTCTTCTTGATGTTTTTCCATAGAAGATGTAGATTTTCTTTCTCAAAGAGAAGTCGGCAATCCTAGGAGCATTTAAGAAGTATAAGGCAGCCGTTCATGTATAGTTGGTAGAAAGATAAGCGTTCTCTACAGTCAAATAACAAAGACTAGTTTGAGAAGTTTGCTGACTTTTGTAGGACAGGAGGACTGAAGAGACATACATCTTGTGGTGATAGCCACAAGAGGTGCATTGTGCATGTAAGAAGGATCTTGTGGGTGGAAATATTTACAGGTTATGGCAGGCTTAATGCTAAATTGCAATTTGCACTGAAGCAGATATGGAAACGGATACATAGGGGGGGTGACAGATACGAATGCCGGATATGATACGGTGAGGAAAAAATTTGAAAACCACAAGACACAAACATTTCAATTTTTAATTTACCATTCATCATTTAGATTTAGAATTTGATCATTATCATCATCATCATCATCATATATTATCATGGTCTTCATAATCATGATATCATCATAATATTATCATTGTACATCATCATTATCATCTGAGACTACTATCTAATATCATCATCATACATGTAACATGATGCTATAAAAACGTTAAAATACTATCATTAATAATACGTCACATACTATGCAAAATTCTAAGTTTTTAACATACTTTAATTAGGGCAACCTACTATCATATTCATAAGTCAATGTTCATTAGTCATAAGTTAAACTTAAAAACATCATCACAAAATACAAATTAAATTCACAGAATCACATATCATCAAAAAAGTCTTTGTCCATGTAACAAAGCTCAACATCATCATGTTCATCCTCTCCAGAACTAGGAACATTGCTACTATGTCCACTTGAAGATGCAATTGTCGGTAACTCCTCATCAAACAAATTAAGATGGGACTTAGCACTCAATGCCATATCCAATTCAGCGAACTCTGGTTCTCGATCCCATAGTTTGGTGGGTCTCGATTTCTATCGCCTCATCAAACAAATTAAGATGGGACCTAGCACTCAATGCCATATCCAATTCAGCGAACTCTGGTTCTCGATCCCATAGTTTGGTGGGTCTTGATTTCTATTCTTTCTTTTGGTGTGACAAAACGCAAGGTTGGAGTGAACATACACAATTTCCTCAGCCTTCTTGGAGCCCAATCTATTTTGCTTCATTGAATGGATGAAGCCATATGTACTTCAGTTTCTCTTTGTCGATGAGGAATTAGCAACTTGTGACAAGATCTTGATTGCCAATTTTTGGATATTTTTTATTTCCCCAGCACATGGAAGTTCCACAAATCAATTGGAGTTACCGAGGTCTTGCCTCGCATAGCCTCAACATTACACCCAAACCCTTGCATCCAACAACATGAGAAAACTCAGAATGAATCCGAACTCCAATATCGAGATCTAGAAATAGTTTTCTAAAAGATTTTTTAAACCCAAGGGACACTTCTGGGTCCTTCTTTGGTGCATATTTGTTTGGATCACTCAACAACTATGCAGAATAATATTTAGGATTTAATGCATAGGCCAAAAGGTGCAATGGGGTGGTCATCTTGTTGGTCGATATGTCTTTTACTTCATTGTAAAAAACTTCGTCTGGGTCTTGCTCCTTGGCATTGATGACTATTCTCTATCATAGAGTCAATGCCCTCATACACCTCTCCTAAACTAGGTCTATCTGTGTCAAGCATCCGCAACAAATCCACATTTGGCTTAGAAAATGCCAAGAGATACTTCACTATATCCCACCATTCAGTATCAACAACCATCCTCTTGACTACCCTATGCTCTTTCACTTTGGGATTGCCTCCATTGTCCAAAGAGAACTGCATACCATTTATTGTAAAGCTTCTTTCACTTAGATAAGCCTCCTCAAGGTATGATGTGAGAGGCAAAATAGGTCTCAACAACCTACAAGTGCCAAGATTTCAATAAATTAAAATTTAGATTCTAGAATTTAGAGTGCATATCTTATCTATTATGAATCATGATTTATCCAAATGAAAATAAAAATTGAGATAATTGTTAGAATTTGAATTTTAGAGTCCTAAAAAATATGAAGTGAAGTGTAGGTACCTTAAGAAGCTCCAACTTCGCAAATTCTCGATAAATGGCCCATGACATGTGATGGTTAGCGATGAAGCTTTGAGTTTCCTTAGCCTCTTCAAAAATACGCTCAAGCCACCCAATTTGGGTTCCCAGTTTGCTCAACATGAGGTTTGATGAATGTACAACACAAGGGGTCCAAAAGATGTGTTGATATTATCATATTTGCCTTCAACAATTAGGCTTGCTGCTTTACACACTTTTGCATTGTCCATTATAACTTGGACAACATTTTCTGTCCCCACAAATTCAATTGCTTCAATCAAAATATCAACAATGAACTGGGAATCATTTTGCTCCCTTTCACAATCATTTGCTTTCAAAAACATTGTCCCTTTAGGGCTTCGAGCAATCACATTGATCAACAGCCTATTCCTTTGAATCAGAAATGATGGACACTCCTGAAATGTGCCATGAATTATGGATGGGGTTCAAGGTACCCTCCAAACGTAACTTTTCATCTGCCAAAAGTGTAGTGTGGACCTTCTTCTAACTAGGCGGCTTGTACCCTTTTGGGGCTTCACCTAATCATTGCTGCCCAATAAGGGGATTGGACTAGATTAAAAGGAAGGCCATTTGCATAAATGCATTGTCCTATAGCTTCATTTGCTATGCCCCGAGCATCATTATTAAAGCTCTTTTCATGAAGTCCCAAAGTAGACCGCTTGGAAGGAGTACTGATTTCACGAGGGGGTAACGGAGGTCTTGATGAAGTTGCTCCCAACCTTGTTGATTGTCTGAATTGAGAGACATGGCTTGATTCCATAGCTTTAGCATCAGCCTCATCTTGTTCTCTCTTATATTTTGATTTCTTTTCCTTGCTCAAGCCCCTTCCATCCATCCCATCTGGATTAGGTGGCCCAATGCATACTCGGATTCCAGTTTTCATCAATCCAGTTAAATGTGCTTTCACCTAGGTGTAGGATGCCTTGAGTTCTTTTTGGCATTCACTACAAATACATATTGATGACCACCCTCCTTGGATCCTCCCCACAACAGTAACATATTTCCAATGAGGAGATTTTGGATCATTTTTTTTCTTAGTGGCAGATTCAATTCTGTGGGCCTCAACATTCACAGATGATGATTCCATGATGAATGCACAAAAATAGTAGCTGTAGTACTAGCCTCAGTGCCTGTGAATCTGTGATGCAAAGAAAAAGAATACAAACAATTAAAATGCCTATGGCTGTAAAAACAAAAAACAAAAGTACCATATTACCAGAGAATAAAAAAACAAAGTTAAATCATAAAGCAAACCATAATGCAAACAATGTTGAGTGTTGCTGTTGACTCGTCACTCAATGAACTAGAGCATAGAGGAAAAGAAGTCTTACAAGTAAAAATTCCAGACAAAATCTGTCAATGCAACACTCTGTTGACTGTTTGTGAACAATAACAGTCAACAGAAAGTTAAAGCATGATCAGTGGCTGGTGTTAAGTATGATGGTTAGGAGAAACAGACGTGTTTTTTTAGCTCATAAATTTTATGGACCAATGGCAGTCTGGCAGCATATATTGGCTCCATAAATTTACAATGCAAGGTACATTTTAACAGCAGATTTTCCAATATGGCTTAGGGGCATTTCCTGTAGAAGTATGTGCTTCAGGATGATGATATTTCAAATTTACCTGAAGCACTCTGTATGTTTTAAATTAATAAATGAACAAGGACATTTAAAAAATGAACGTGAGAGATAAATCATAAATAATACATGTCGACGAATCATTGCCTATGTTGGGATCCTAGTCATCAATAGCACCCTGGCCTCCCTCCTCTAGGCTCTAGCCCTTGCCTCTAACTTGAATCTCAAAGTTGATCCTTAAAGGACATTAGTCAACAACTCAACACCCAACAATTTTAATGAAGCTTTATAATCCAATCGTTAAAATAAGGTAGAAAAAGCTTCCCATGCTTAATAAGTGATTTTGCTTGAGTGAAGAGTACATTTTTATTAAGGTCATGACAGAAGAGTTCAACAATCAATATCACCAACATCAAGGTACATACAAGGGTTGATGTGCTTGATTAAATGTCAATCCCATACCCTCATACATGATAGAGTCTGGTGAAAACTTTGCGATCCTGAAATCCTGAAAACTATTAAGTCTGCTGAATTCTGAATGGGATTTAAAATTCTACTTTTTGCATATGAAGTCCGATGAGGTTGGAACCGCTCTCAAACATCCTGAAAAATTAATGGTAATGTTAAAAATTTAAGTAGAAGGATAGAAAATGAAAGATTAGGAAAATGCCACTTTTACTTTTACTTTTACCGGAAACGTGTTTCCGCTTGGACGAAACGCGTTTCTATTTTGAGAAATGCATTTCTATTTTGAGAAACACGCCCACTCGTATTGGAACACGTTTCCACGTTGTACGGTACGTGTTTCCACGTTTTGGGCAGGAAACGGGGTGGGGTGGGGTGGGGTGGGGTGGGGGGGGAGGGCGTTTCCTGCAACATAGAGTTCAGATTTTTGTACACTTTCCTGTCATCTGTCATGCAAAGATTGTTCGCCTGAGTATTGCTTTGACCAAGTCTAGGCCTATTCACATAGTATCTTATAGCAAAATGGGGGGGGGAGGGCATTTCCTGCAACATAGAGTTCAGATTTTTGTACACTTTCCTGTCATCTGTCATGCAAAGATTGTTCGCCTGAGTATTGCTTTGACCAAGTCTAGGCCTATTCACATAGTATCTTATAGCAAAATGATGATATATTAATTATTATCTTTTCCAGAGCTGAAAATTTTGGAATTTGGTGGCAGCTTTTTGGATTGAAATTTAAAAACAACAATTTGTTTTGCTTAGTCTCAGATTCATGCAAGGAAGCCTGAAGGCAGTTAAAAATTTAAAACTCCACTTAGCACTACAGTTTTGGCCAGGAAAACATGGCTTAACCCAAGTTGTTACAGAGCTGAAGCCTGAGAGCGATGATACAATGGATTCAACCCAAGAATAACACTGTAGATGTGCCTTGCTCACACATCAGTCTTCAGACTTCAACGTTATAAGTTCAAACGTCAAATTTTGTCTTGTAGCGTTCATTTAATTTTATGTGGTTTTGACTTGGAGAAGGGACTTACGGTTCAATAGGGTGAAGGCATTTTTTAATTTCGCATGGGTCTGATTGCTGAGCTGTCGAGACTTCCATTTTGAAACAAAATCAACAACCAAGCAAGGAGAAAGGTCATACCTGAAATTATAAATAGCTTCACGCCTTCACCCATGGCTCAAGGCGTTTCCTGCAACATAGAGTTCAGATTTTTGTACACTTTCCTTTCATCTGTCATGCAAAGATTGTTCGCCTGAGTATTGCTTTGACCAAGTCTAGGCCTATTCACATAGTATCTTATAGCAAAATGGGGGGGGGAGGGTG
>LPNX010333297.1:386636-432664 GCA_001517045.1 Pseudotsuga menziesii | reverse complement strand
ACTAGATTGGCCGAGTCTTCTGCTAGTGCTTAAGAGAGAAGAAATGTAAATCACATGTCGATCAGGTGCATCTCCTGCCTCACCCTCTTACTCTGACAACCACCCACTTGTGCTTGAACGTACAATCTTCCCTCTCAAAACATATAACTTGTCCCTGCGATCACCAAGCATAATGGTAGTACCAACTGGCTCATCTCTCCGATACAGGAAAACATGACCAGATCTCACCATCATCTCATAACCTTTATCCTCAAAGGATGACACCGAGAGTTTGCTAACTCTCATCCCATGAACAAAGAGCACTTTATGTGTCTCCAAGACCTCACCAAGGTCTAGTTGAAACCTAACTGTCCCAACCCCTTGTATCACCACCTGTGGACTGTCGATATCTGTCTGAACATAGTGTTTTGGTCCCAGCTTCGTGATAATCTGAAAGACATCATAGACTCTAGTCATGTGTCTGGTTCCTACTGTCAACAATCTAGACATGCTCATAGGAGGAACTTCCTACACTAGAGTCAATAGAGACCAGAGAAAATTCCCGTTCGAACTTGGCTGCAAAGTCTTCTACTGCTGCAGTCACTGCCGAATCTTTCTGTCTTCCCTTTTTTCTTATCAGGACACTTAGAGGCATAGTGTCCCATCTGACCACACTGATAACACTCGACTTGACTCGTGTCTTTCTTCTTTTTATTTGCTTTTGCTGCAAGTGCCATGCCCTACTCCACTTCTTCACTGACTTCACCACCCTGAGACCCCTCCCAGATCTCCTCCTGAGTAAAGTCATCCCACAATCTGGACCAATTAGGAAGCTTTTCTCTACCTACAATGCACTTCACAAAGATGTCCCACTTCTTGGTGAAGCCCTTCAGGGGTATCCTCACCAACTCTGAATCTTGAACAATCTCTCCCATAGCTGCTAACTCGTCCTTGACTTGGGTCACACGAATCAAGTAGGAGGCTACACCCTCTTCCTTACTCATTTTGACATTGTGTAGCTTGTTTTTCAGTGCCATCTTGCGGTTCTCGTTCTTGGCTTCAAACAACTGGTTCAAAGTATCCCACATGCCTTTAGCTGTTTTCTTTTTTGCTAAATGGGGAATGAGATGGTCTTTCACTCCATCCAGGATCACTCTCTGGGCCCTAGCTTCAAGGGCTTCAAACTCTTCAAGTTCACCCTTATCTGTTGGTTTAGTCATCTTAGTGTTTGCAAAACTCCATATTTTCCACTCTTTTAATACAACAATAATTCTTACTTTCCATGGGATATAGTTGGATATCCCATCCAACCGATTCTCAAACCGTATGCTCGTCATTGGAAAACAACTTACAACAACAATAACAGAAAGACTACCACAACAATTTCTTCTGTACTTCTTTACTGTGAAACACAAGCTTGCTTAATACTTCACTATGGCCTTGATACCATGAAGAAAAACTGGCATAAGCATAATAATTTCTCACATGCATTATGTCAAACACTTTGAATGTCTAGGGCTTTAATTAGAATTTGCTTATCAGCTTTGAAATTAAAACCACAAATTCAAAGACACTTCTCAACCACTGAAGATGAAGCAAACACATTGTACACAAATGTTTTGGTCAAAAGGCTGGGCAAAACTCCAACTTGGGGAAAACCTTGAAGAAGAATTTCTCATTAAAGAAGAGTACTTAGAAATTTTTCAACACAAGAAAATTATTTCTTCAACCCTCACTGACAAAATTTCACTAAACCGGAACAACAACAAACTACCTTGAAAAACGTGCCAATTAACAACTATACGACTTGCTCACACGTGTTGTACATCCTGCAATAAATGTTGTACTTTTTGCCTCTTTTTTGTGCCACATGTGCCAGAATTAACCCTGCTGTACGGTAATGTCAGTCAGCATTAAATGCTACAGCGCTGCCTTGGAATTTGTGCCCACACGTGCTGCTGTATGACCCTGTCAGACTGCTATATGGTCACTTTTTGGCTGCCTTGGAAAATGTGTTGCTGCTTCACTTCTTGGAAATCATGTCACTTTCACTAGGGTATCTCCTCTTTCTTCTTCACATTCTTCTACTTCCTCTATGATGGTGAGTGTGTCCTTCAATGTCCTTTCACTTTGTCTTATACTTCAATTTTGCAACTACCTTCCCTAACTACCCTAATCTAGGGTTGAGAATCAATTACAAGATCAAGGGTCATTATTACACTCACTTTAATAATTAATGAACATTCATATTTTAATAATTAATTTCATTGATTATAAAATACATCATTAAAAAATGACCCGCTTTATAAAGTACAAGACATTAACTCTTTATTTATATAAAAGCCACTTTTACATAAATATACAAAGGGCAAAGCCTTTATAAGTCCTTCTCATCACACTCACACTAAAAATATGAGAAAAGACCTTCAGAGTTATCATTTTCCAACATAGGTAGCCAAGACCAAGGAGCATTTCATCTTAAGTTACTCCATCTACTATGAGTTTTGATTCACAGATAGATAAGATAAGATAATTTTATTAATTTCCAACAAATGATCACTAAAGTAGGTCAATGGGACTAGTAGGTACAATGGTCCATACAAAGTGGGAGTGCTAAGACGACTCTTATAGAAGCAAAATGCAAAAAGTGAAGTATGGATCTAAGCTAAATCTTGAAAAACCAAGAGAGCGGGAAACCGCAACGGGAGAAAAATGTACAATGGTAATGGATCCAAGATTTGGAATGCAAATAATGATGTAGGCAAACTAGGGTCTCTAGATCTATCTCTTTTAACATTCGAGGCCAAATGGAGAAAACTCAAGATAGAAGGATGTCTTGGTGAAGGGTCAGAGGAGGATCTGGACAATGCACTGTGCTACTGCTTGGAAGAGATCACTCGCCGTTGGAGTTTGGATGACCTCATTTGCCTATTAGTATGGGATCTGGATTATTAATGTTGACAAGGTATTTGGGAAGTAGGGATGGTCCCTCGAGTCTGCACTAATTTGGAGTAGGAAGCAAGGTTTCTACCAGTCTGTCGCTTGGCACCCCTAGCTAATGGGAACACTATAAAAAAGGAAGTGACCCTCTATCGAAGATTGTAGCTCAGACATGAACTTCTGCACATGTTTAGTGTAGGTTGTACTACCGTATGGGCATGACGTATAGTTGTATGGACAAGTCGTGCGGGTTCCGTATAAAGCATACGAATAGACAATACAAAATCCATACATTCGTACAAATCAGTAAATAAGGATTCGTACAATACAGATCTGTTCTGTTAGACATACAAGGTAGCAGAGAAGTGGATTTTTCTGGGCTTTTGCTGAAGTTTTTTAGGGTAGATTTGCAAGTGAAGTTTGTCTTCCGAGGGGCAAAATTTGCTAGGTTTGTTGTGTATTTTCTCAGGTCCATTTTCCTAGGAAGGGAGCCCTTGAAAGCTTGGAAATTAATGAATTAAAAGTTGATTTTGAAGGGAAAAAAGTTGTGCTTGAGTTTTGATCTGTTTCCTATATTTTGCTTCTGCTAGAAAAATTTTGTTATTTAATTCTAGTAGTATAAATAAATCAGCGAGTTGAAATTTTAATATTTGAGCAACGAAAATCACTAGGAGTTTGTTTGTCTAGATCTGGGGTTTAGAAAATTTAACAACTTTCAGTAGGTTTTTTTTCCTTGTTTTTGCTAGGCAGGTTTTTCCTTAATAAGTGTGTAGATCTATTTCGTTTGGGTGTACTGTACAATTATTAGTTTGACAATTTGTGGAGGTTTCCTTGTAAGTTTTAAATTGTTAATGAAACAAAAAACTGATTGGAAGAAGTAAATATCTGCATATTGTGTTTATGCTTTTGTTGTTTACTTTCCAGCTCTATGTGTGGTCACTGCTTGTGAAGAATTTAATTTCCGCAGTTAAATAAACAGTTTTGTTTAGTTGAGAACATAAGAACAACAATCACTAGGCTTTTGGAAAATTAACATGGTATTAAAGCTTCCATGATTGAGAGGATATGAAGAGTTTATGGTAGTAGGTCAACTGCCAAAAACCATTGTCAGGAACTGAGATCAATAATTAGCAGGTATTAGAGGTAGTGCTTATCAGATTTGGGAGTTTATATGTAGATCAAAGATGGTGTTGGCTAGCCTCAGGTTTGTATAGGTTGGAAGGTGCCTAGAATTTCCTATCATGGAAAGTTAGGGTAGCACTTCTATTTTCGATAGGCTCTACAACGTTGATTCAACAAGGGCTATGGATCCTTGGCCCTCCTCGAGATATAATGCTTTTGACAACATTTTCAGGACATCTTATCCAAGATGCCCCTCGTGGACTCCCTTATCTGACCCATTGTTTTCTATGGCTCAGAGATTTGGGGGCCTTCTTTATTGATTGGGGCTCGACCGAGAGTCTAGACCCTTCTCCTCAAGTGTATCTACTATCATCAGATGTAAGCAAACATTTCCTTAGCACATCATCTTAGTAGAGTTTGGAGCTTGAACCATCCGTCTTGAGAGAATGTCCAGTTTGGTCTCTTATCTACATTGCATTTGGAGATTTGTCAACTGATTAGAGGGGTGGGACCAGTACCCTTACTTAGCCTATGGTTCCTCAAAGACTATTTCTTGTTCTAGCCCCTCGGATCGTGCTTGTGGTTGGTTCGTGGGGGTCTCGACACTTTTAGTTTGTGGGCAGTCAAATAGTCCCTTTCCCTTAATTTAGATATTCCCTTGATGCACCTCGCCACCTACTACCTACTAGACAGGAGATGAATAGGATCATTAGAGATGACATTTACAGGCAGTTCATCCAGATCACTTGGGATAACCCTTTAGGCAGGTTACGCCCAAATATGGTCTTCTACATTGAGCACTTCTTGGAGCTGAGAGACGGGCTTGTTGTTTGACCTTATTTCACATTCTGTCATTGGATGCGTGCCCTTCACTATCCCCTAGGTCAGCTTAGGGTGGGTTCTCATAGACTACGGGTAGAGATAGACCAACATATTGATTGCTTTGACAGGATCTGTCAGCTATGCCATCTTCAGGAGCTTGAGATTGAGGAGCACTTCTTCTTTCACTTCCCCATCTACTACGAGATCAAAGAGAGGTTCCATTGCCTATTTAGGGGGACCCAAAACCTCACTAGCTTCTTCAGATACGTTGACTAGAGATGTTTGGCCTAATACATACAGGAGGTCCTCAGGCAGAGAGCCCATATTTTTCAGATTCCTATTAGACCGGATTCCACCCAATAGATCACTTTTTTCTTCATGGTGCTATGCTTGGGAAGGGGCACCAAGTGATAGATCGATATCATCACAACCTCATATTCTAGATTAGTGTGGACTTATGGGACCTTCCCATTTCCCCGGAGCTCTCAGCGACATCACTGTTTAGACCCCTCCCCTAGAGGCGGACAAGATCTTCCAGATCTCAACGCTACCCCCTGACAACATCACAGTGGGTGGTCCAGACACCCCACTAGTTCTAACTCTAGACAACATACTATTTTGAGTTTCTTCATTTGGCCTTCAATGTTAGGAGAGATGAGTCTATTCCATGACATAATTCCATATCGATTGCTTCGATAGGATCTTCTTGCTATGCCATCTTCAGTAGCTTGAGATTGTGGAGCACTTCATCTTTCATTGCTCCATCTACTATGAGATCAGAGAGAGATTCCATTGCCTTATCAGGGGGACCCAAACCCTCTCTAGCTTCTTCAGATACGTCGATTAGAGATGTTTGGCCTTCTACATACAGGAGGTCCTTCGACAGAGAGCCCATATTTTTCAGCCTCCTACAAGATCAAATTCCACCCAGTAGATCACTTTTTTCTTCATAGTGTTACCCTTGGGAAGGGGCACCAAGCGACATATCAATATCATCACGGTCTCGTATTCTAGATTTGTGTAGATTTCTGGGACCTTCCCATTTCCCTTGATCTTGAGTGGCATGATTGATTAGACCCCTTCCCAAGAGGCAGACAAGATCTCCCAGATCTCAACAACGATCTACCTTTCCTTGACAACATGACGGTGGGTGGTCCAGACCCCCCACTAGTTCTATCTCTGGACAACATACTATTTTGAGTTTCCTTCATTCAACCTCGAATGTTAGGAGAGATGAGTCTATTCCATGATAGACCTACCTCATTACCCTTGGTTCTCCTTGTTCCTGGATCTCATCTCATGTGCATCTCCAGCCTCATGCAGGTTCCCATGTTCGGGGTTAAGGTTTTCTCATGCTTCAACATAGATCTCATGATCTACTCTACTCTATTTTATTTTACTTTCTGCATCTTGCCTTTTATAAGATACCTTTTAATACTCTTGCTTTGTAATGACATCATTGTACTTAGCAATCCAATTTACCTACTTTTGTGGTCATTAGTTGGACATTTATAATATTATATTATCTTATCTTATCTATTATAAGAGAATGATCTCTGGTATATCGTCAAGAATGTAGTGACTCCATTGACAAATCTGCAGGTTTTGGTAGTTCACAACAAAAAAGAAGTGAAAGCCAAGGGGATGATCATGGGTGCTATAAAGGATCATTTGGTCTCTCATATATTTGAGAAGAAGACGATGAAGGAGATGTTCAATGCCCTAGTTATCCTTTACTAGAGAGAGAACATAAACATGAAGATGATATTGCAAAACAGACTCATATCTATGGGGATGAGCATATCAAACACAACGACCAATTACCTTATGATGGTCATGCAGATTTTTGTTCAACTTTCTAGTAGTTGGGGAGAAGCTTGAAGGCAAAGAGCAAGTGAACTGGATACTGAATGTGTTCCCATCTCAATGGGAAACATTTGTCTATGGTGTTTGTGCTTGGAAGAATCTTCCCTCCTGGGAAAGATTGTGGGATGACTTTATCTGGGAGGAGACTTGGATGGTGTTAAAGGTCAACAAGTAGGGAGGTGACAGTGACCATGCCCTATTTGGCTAAACAAGGAAGGGCAAAGGTAAGGGACTTAGCAAGGATAAGGTAAAGAGTGAGGAGTCAGTCTGTTAGATGAACAAGTTTGCCTCCAGGTTTAGTAAGGATTTCTTGTGGTATCTTGTGTTTATTCTAGCGCAATTTCAAAGAACGCTTGGTATGGGGACAATGGAGGATGTAGGCATATGCCATCAACTCAGGAGCTATTTTTCAAGTCTGAAAGAGCATGTCTTATGAGTTTAGGTCAAACTTGGGGGTGATGCCAAGTATCCAGGAGTTGGATTTGGTACCATTCCTTTCCAACTCTAATTAGGTAACTCTTTAGACTTTGACAGTGTATTGTTTGTTCCAGGTCTTAGGAATAATTTGCTTTCAGTTTTGGTCATGGAAGATAAGGGCTTTGCAGTATAGTTCAAGAACCAACAAGTCCTTATAAGATTGAAGGATTCTATCCCAATGGCAACTCAAGTGATCAGGGTTAGGGAAGGCAATTTATATAGATAACTTGTGCGAGTTATGGCACAAGAGGATGGGGCATTTGCATCATAGTGCATTGCCTATTTAAGGGAGATAGTAACAGGTCTTCTAGAGTTCAACATTGAGGAGCAGGGAGTATGCAGTGGGTGCATGCTTGGTAAGCATGCCAATGTTGCTCTCCCAAGCAGTGACCATAGTTCTAAGGGGATTATAGACCTGGTACATTTGGGTGTATGTGGACCATTGTCAGTAGCATCAATCATAGGAAGCATGTACTATGCTTCCTTCATTGATGACTTCTTATGACAAAACTTGGTTTTACTTCCAAAAGACCAAGGACGAGGTCTTTAGCATGTTTCAAGAGTTCAAAGCTCTAGTGGAGAAGCATATAGGGAAGAAGATCATAGTTTTGAGATTTAGGCAATGGGGGTGAGTATACCTCCAATTATTTCAAGGATTTCTCCAAGGATGCAAGAGCCAAGAGGGAGTTCATTATTCCGTACAACCCACAACATAATGAGTTTGCAGAGTGAAAGAACAAATCCATCATAAGGGTTGCTAAGGCCTAATACATGAACATGATTTGCTTATGTTTCTATGGGCATAAGCATGCAATACAATAGTCTACATCCAAAACATGTGTTCTCACAGGATTTTGGAGGACAACACACTAGAGAAGGTATATTGGTATGAAGCTAGAGGGGAGTTTGCATCTTTGGTTGTCCAATATATATTCATATACTAGTAGAGAAGAGGACCAAGTTGGATCCCTCCAATATGAAGGGTTTGTTTGTTGGCTATAGTGAGACTACAAGGGCCTATTAGGTCTTTATCCTAGAGCAGAGAAAGACAGTTGTAAGTAGGGATGTAGAGTTTGAGGAATACTTTACATCTAGGAAGTCTCAAGAGCCCATTCTAGTGACAAAGTATGAGGAGTAGGAAGCTCAGAAGGTTGATCTAGGGTCACTAGTGACTTCCAATTTGGGGCAACAACCTTCAAGCATAGAAGAGGAGTTGCTAGCTCCTACCGGTTCTAACTTCTATCAGGAGATCTTGATGGTTCACTTAGACATTGAGGGATGCTAAGGAGCATGTTGAGGCTCCTTGGAGAACATTTAGGGAGAGCAGACCTTCGAAGAAGTTTCCAAACTACATGGTGCTGATGAGAAACATCATAGATTTTGAGCCTTCTAGTTTTTAGGAGGTAGTAGGCCAACAGGTTTAGAGGGATGCCATGGTGGAGGAGTACACTTCCATTGTGAAAAATGCTGTATGGGATATTGTGCCTAGATCAGAGGTGAAACCAATAGTGACTTCCAGGTGGCTCTAGAAGATCAAGCATACGACAGATGGAAACATAGAGAAGCAGAAAGCAAGGTTTGTGGTGAGAGGGTTCTTCTAGAAAGAGGGAGTGGACTATGAGGAAACTTTTTCTTTGGTTGCTAGGTACACTTCAATTAGAGCAGTGGTGCTTTTAGTTTTCGTTATGGGATGGAGGATCCATCAAGATGGATTGGAAGACAACTTTCCTCAATGGGATAATTGAGGAAGAAGTGTACATAGAGTAGCCTTACGGATTTGAGATCAGTGGGAAGGAGACCCATGTTTGTAGGTTGAAAAAAGGCCATGTATGGACTCAAACTAGACTAAGAACATCATATTCCGCGATTGATAGATACCTATAGTGTTTGGGCTTTCGCCAAACGTGAAGCAACTTCCAACTTATAATTTATACTTGTTAAGGCTAATTTGCATATTTGGTGTTGTATGTAGATGATCTATGCCATACAGGTTTAGAGAAGTGCATTGTAGGGTGCAAGGCAAATATGGTAACCTAGTTCTTAACAGTGTTTTAAGATTGGTTAACTCGAAATTGGAACCGACTGAGTTGACCAGTTCAATTTTCAAACCGGGACAAAACTCGGCTCTGAGGCCGGTTCAATACCAAACCAGCCTCAAATCGGCTTATTTTTCATTAACTTGGTCGAGTCAATACAAACATGCCAAGGGTGCATTTGTGGAGGCTAGACACTGATGTTCTTAAAAAAAATTGTTGTGACAATGAAGTCGGTAATATTGAATGGTAATGTTAATTTTTTAAAGTAAAAGTAACATTATCTTTATCTTTCATTTTCTATCCTTTTACTCAAATTTTTTACATTACTATTAATTGTTTCAGGATGTTTGAGAGTGGTTCCGACCTCATTGGACTTCATATGCAAAAAAATAGAATTTTAGATCCCATTCAGAATTCAACAGACTTAATAGTTTTCATGATTGCAAAGTTTCCATTGGATTCTATCATGTATGAGGGTAAGGGATTGGAATTTAATCAAGCACATCAAACTCTCTATGTATCTTGATGTTGGTGGTATTGATGCCCGATTGTTGAGGTTGATTGAACTACTCTGTCATGACCTTAATAAAAATGTATCTTACAGTGAAGCAAAATCACTTATTAAGCATGGGAATCTTTTTTTAGCTTATTTTAATGCTTGGATTAGGAAGTTTCATCAAAATTGTAGGGTGTTGACTAATGTCCTTGGAGGATCAACTTCAAGATTCAAGGTAGAGGCAAGGGCTAGAACCTAGAGAATATGATCTCCAATATAGGCAAGGATTTTGATGATTATGAATTTTCAATTTTTATTCAAATATGTATTGCACTTGGTGCCATTTTGATATATTCACACTTACATGGTATATACATGAATAGACTTTGCATATTATGTCTCTGATAGATTGCAATCATAGCTTGTGATGTTATATATATATATATTTTCATTAAAATTGTAAAATTTTATATATTTTTGAATAGTCTGAGTCATTGAAATCAAACCGCTTCGGTTCATTACCGGTTCTGGTTCCGATCTGAGTTGACCCTCGACTGGTTCAACTCCCGGTTCCGAGTTTTAAAACTCTAGTTCTTAATGAAGGACATTGGCATGATGCATTACTTTGGGTTGGAGATTTGGCAAAGACAAGGGGAGATTTTCCTTGGGCAAGGTATGTATGCAAGCGAGATCGTGAAGAGATTTCAGATGGAGGATTGTAAACCTATGGCCACGCCACAGTTTTAAAACTCGGTTTGATCGGACATGGACTCGGTCGAGTCACCCTAGTTGACCCCGAGCCGATCCGACTCGACCTTTAACTCGGGTTGGGTGGTCGGTTCAGTATCAAACCGGCCAAATCGACCGAGTTAAAGGTCGACTCGCCATTTCAGATCCGAGTTGATATTTTATAAAAATTTAAAAATTAATTATTAAACTAACCTAACCTGAGCTACCCCTAACCTAACCCTAACAAACTACCATAACACATTACGGGTCGCTTCTATTTTTTGTTTTCTGCCTATATTGTTTGGAGTTTGGAGCTGGAGTCCTAGACTAGCCACGCCAGTGTTCAAACTTCACATCGTTAACTTGTTACGAAGCCGTTGCCCAAGATGCCACCTAGACACTGGACTGGAGCCACGTGCAGTGGATAGTGGAGTCACGAGTGTGGGTGCACGCTGTCGAAATTTGGAATGCGCATTTTGCAGTGGGCTGTAGTAGCAATGTTGGAGACTGGAGTGGCACGTGGACTCGTGGAGTGGTCTGTTGGAACTTGGAAGTTGGAGTCTGGACTCGAGTGACGAGTCTTGGAGTGGCCTGTGGAGTTTGCTATCGCCAGCATTGGAAGTTGGAACTCAGGTATGTATTCCAGTTTCCATCTCCAATAATCAATTTTGTAGACTTTAGGATAATTATGGTTGGATAATAAAAATTACTATTGTTCATCTCCAATAATCAAAGTCTACAGAATTTCCATCTCTAAACAATATGTAATTACTTTTTATAGTAAGTAGTTTATTTTTTAATTTTTTAATGTAAATTACATAAAAAATATATAATTTACAGTAATTTACAATACTGTAAATTACATGTAATTTACTATATTGTTAATTTATGTAATTTATTTTTACAATACTGTACAGTGTAAATTACATTAACAATGATCATATCATCATACTTATTACTTACAGTATGTAATTTTAAATTTTTTTTTTGAACAGTTGACAGTGAATTGTCCATTAACATTTCAAAATTCCTCCGAAATCAAAAGATCTAGCATGGACCCATGCTGATGTGGTTGAAGGAAGATATATTGTAAATATTGCAAAAAATGGATCAAGGGAGGAGGCATTCATAGGGTCAAACAACACTTGGTTGCCATTAGAGGTAATGTTGCCCCATGTGAAGCTTATTCAGAGGTGATTGGAGAGATAAGGCTGGAGTTGCAACAACAATTTGAATAGTATGAAGTGGAGAAGACTAACCAAAAATTGAGAGAGGCAGAAATAGGGAAGAAGAGGCATCTTGCAGAAATGATGAGATCTGCCCCTCATGCTGAATATAAAGGCTCCTCATCCATACCTTCTCCCAATTTCAGCGATACCTTTTAGTATGTTCCTCCCTTACAAACAAATGTGTCCAAAAAAGGGAGTAATATCCAAAGTTTTTTTTCACCTCAAAACACCTCTGACAACGATGTTGCTTCTCGGGCTTCAAAGGCCCTAGTATGCATGACTTGAGAGGATCTGTTTTGCAAAAAAAGATCAAATCCTTGGGTGAATACTTCAAGGAGTTCAAAGAATCATGGGCCATAACAGGATGCACTATCATGTCATATGGATGGACCGATGCAAAGAACCGAACTGTCATAAACTTCCTTGTCTCTTGCCCACAGGGAACCTTGTTTCTGAGATCATATGATGCATTCGATAAGGTGAAAGATGCAAATCTGTTATTTCATCTTTTTGTTGAGGTTGTTGAGGAGGTGGGGGTAGCTAATGTTGTGCAAGTCATCACGGATAATGCCTCTAACTATGTTCTTGTTGGTAAAATGTTAGAGGAAAAGTACACAACAATATTTTGGACCCCATTTGCGACACATTGCATAGACCTCATGCTTGAGGACATATGAAAACAGGATTGGATCAAGCACACTATAGAGCACGCCAAAAGCATCACAAGATACATCTACAACCACTTGGGTATTGAGCTTGATGAGGAAACA
Source organism: Pseudotsuga menziesii (assembly GCA_001517045.1). Lineage (NCBI taxonomy): Eukaryota > Viridiplantae > Streptophyta > Pinopsida > Pinales > Pinaceae > Pseudotsuga > Pseudotsuga menziesii. The sequence goes on along the minus strand of LPNX010333297.1, from coordinate 420,198 downwards.
CACATAGGGCAGGGAACTTGTTAGGCTTGCCATTACTAGATTTGCAACTCATTTCCTCATGTTGCAATCTCTCCTTGCTCAAAGATAGAACTTGGAACAAATGGTTTCAAGTGATGAATGGAGTTCAAGTAAATGGGCTTGCAGAACAGATGGAAAAGACACCAAGAGTAAAATCTTGGAAAGCTCATTTTGGAAAAAAACAGCAGAGGTTTTGAAAATTACTGAGCATTGCAGTTGGTGGATGGGGAAAGATTGGCCATGGGATACATTTATGAGGCCATGGGTCAAGCAAAGGATCAAATAAGGGCAGCATACAAGGATAGAGTGGCCAAGTATGGACCTATCTGGGATATCATTGATAGGAGATGGAACACTCAACTCCATTGCCCTATAGATGCAGCTGGGTATTTCCTGAACCCAATGTATCATTATAGAGCTCGGTTTGGAGAAGATCAGAACGGTGAGGTCAAAGATGGATTGTATGAGTGCCTTGGGGGCATGCATAGTCCCATATGAGATGAAGCAGTTGGAGATGCACCAACAACTTACTACTTTCACTTGAGCCACATGTACCTTTGCCAAACCTGTGGTTAAGGTGGCAAGAGATGTGGACCAACTAGGTAAACAATTCCATTGTTTTTATTAAATTTAGTTGTTTAATTTTTAAAATTTAATAACTTCAATATTTAGTTAAATTCACAATCTAATTCGTTCATTTAACTCCATTTGCACTTGCAACAAGTTGGTGGGAGTCATTTGGTGGGCAAGGCATTCAATTGCAAAAGTTTGCAATTCGAATCCTTAGTCAACCATGCAGTTCTTCCGGGTGTGAGCGCAACTTGTCTGTTTATGAGCGGATTCACACGAAGAAGAGAAACCGTTTAGAGCTAAACAGGTTAAATGGTCTAGTGTTCGTGTAGTACAACCTCTGCTTAAGGCTCAACCAATTGATGAACAAAAGACTTGATACAGATCTTATTGTGTTGGATGATATTGATCCAACCTCAGATTGGATAGTGGAGACTCGAGAGCCCGAGTTTGATCCAGATTTTGATATTGAGCTAGATGTAGCTGGTCATGTTACTATGGAAGCAGATCCTCTATTACCAGTACCATCATCAGTTCATGCTGATGCAGATGTAGAATCTAAAATATACTATATAGTAATAATTTGATACAACTATTGAATCTTGATATAAAATTATTTCATTCTAGATACGATAGGCACTAGTAGGGAGGGAAAGATGCGAGCACCTGTAGAGCCTGTTCCATGTCCACCTTGTGCTTTTACGCATTCAACTAGTACTCCAGCTAGTGTTGCTTCTACTGCAGCCATTGTAGATGACCTTGAGGGGTTTGAGCCCGAGCCAGATGCCATTGCTTATGTCATTGCTAGTCCGAGTTCTTGTTCTAGCAGTGGTGATGAGTTTGAATATTGATCATGTTGATCAATGATGTAGTGGCATACTTATTACTGGCATCATAGCATTTTGTTTTTTGGACTCTGTCACTCTACATCATATATGCCATTTAGGCATTTTTGATTATGTATATTCATTTTGTTCAGTCTTTCATATATGTATTATGTATTGCTGCTTGCAACCTTACACATTGGCATAGTACCCTTTGTGCAATTTTGATATGTTCACCCTTATATGGTATATATATGATCATACTTTGGATGTTTTGTCTCTAATGCTTTGGAATGATGTATTATAATCTTTAAAATATCTTTTTTTCTTTAAAATTTAAATATTGTGTGTTTTTTAGTAAACCGAGTCATTAAAATCAAATCGGCCGAGTCATTGATGAGTCCGAGTCCGAGTTGAAACTCGACTAATTCCGAGTCCGAGTCTGAGTTGACCCTCGACCGATTCCGAGTTGACCCTCGACTGATTCCGAGTTGACCCTCGACCGATTCCGATTCCGAGTGCGAGTTTTAAAACATTGGGCCACGCTATGATCACTAATTTGGAGAAGGTAACAAGTTCAGATTCAAATATGGTGGATACCACAGTGTACAGGTAGCTAATAGGTTCCTTGATGTATTTGGTCAACACTAGGCCTTTATATGTTCTGCAGTAAATACCTTCATGGTGGAGTTGAGGCAAGAACATTGGGTAGCAACAAAATATGTGTTTAGATACTTGAGGGGCACAGTGTAGTATGGGTTGAGAATCGAGATATCATGGAGATGGTAAGGTGAAACTATTGGGGTATACATTCTCAGATTGAGTTGGTAGTGCATTAGACACGAAGAATACTTTAGGGTGCTGCTTTAGCTTCGGATTAATGATGATATCCTAGTTCAACCAGAAACAGAATTTTGTCGCACTTACCTTAAGAAAGGCAGAGCATATAGCAACTAGTATTACTAGTTGTGAGGCCATCCGACTCTCCGCAATTTGCTTGCAATATTATTTGATCAGTTGGATCCTATGGTTATTTATTATGATAATTAGAGTTGTATCAAACTCATTGAGGATCTAGTATTTCATGATAGGTCCAAGCACATTGAGATCATATATCACTTTATTGGAGACAAGATTTACAAGGGAGCTGTAAAACTCTAGTATGTACCCACATATCAACAAGTTGTTTATATTCTGACCAAGCCTTTAGCAAAAGAGATTTTTGAAGCATTTAGAGACAAACTTGGATTGGTGCAAAATTCCTTCCTTACTAAGAGGGAGTGTTGAAGATCCTACCTCGGATAGGAACTTCTGCATAGGTTTAGTGTCAAATGCGTTGGAAGTAGTGTGAGTAAAATCTATTTTGTAATTCACTTTAGTAATAAAGTAAAAGTCTTATATTTAGCTGTTGAGTCTAATAGTGTATTTTTATACATTAGTGATTTGGACTAATCTCAACTGTGCATCGCATCGTGAGACGAGGGTTTTGGTAGATTAAGGTTTCAGCTCGTGTATAAAGGCAGGTCAAAATAGAGTGTTAAGACACACACACTCATTTCACTCAAAGAGAAGTTTGGTCCAAAGGTGATTTAATTCATTCATGGAGCAAGCCGGAAATCAAGCAAAGAGCAGCAGGCAGGTCCGATAGGCGAATTCCGTACAGTCTAATGAATTTGGTATGAACAGATCCGTACAATCGTATGTAACAGTCTGTACAATCATGTGGAATAGTTCCGTATAGTCGTTAGATAGGCTGTACAATATGCAGTTTTCAGTCAACTGTTTTCTCATTTCTCGTGGGCAGACTTTTCCTCAGTAAGTGTCCAGATATGTTGTGTTGGGTGTATTGTACAACTGTTAGTTTGGCAGTTTGTGGAGGTTTCTTTGTAAGCTCTGAATTGTTAATGAAAAGTTGATTTAAAGGAGTAAATATTTGTGTAGTGTTTATGCTTACACTGTTTACTTTCCAGCTATACGTGTGATCACTGCTATGTGAAGAGCTTAATTTCTGCATTAAATAAACAGTTTTGTTTAGTTGAGAACATAAGGGTAGCAATCACCTAGGGTTTGGAAAATTAACATCCTTCGAGTGGAATTTGGTTTTGGAAGAAGTTGAAGAATATGGGAACAGAACCTGAGGGTGTCCTGCATGTATAAGGTCATGCATCTCTAGTCAGGGCACCTGAAGTCACTGGAGAGTGTCTCCCTGAGTAGGTAATGCTCGGATCTTGTAGTTAATGAGGCAATGAAAGATGAAGAGCTCCTTTGTTTTGACCTAGCGAAGATGGCGCAAATGGCAGATCCTGTTTGATGGATCAATCTGGTGATCTATCTCCACCCAAAGTTTATATGAACCCACTCTGATTTGGCCCAGTAGAAAACGAAGAGTCTGCACCTAGTGACAAAGTGTGTATGAAAGTTGGACAATGGGGCCATCCTTCCAATTCCATGAAGTGCTCAGTGTAGAAAGCCATCATTGGTTATAACTTTCCCTGTGGGTTTCTCCAAGTGATCTGTACAAACTGCCTGTAAATGTTGTCTTGGATGATCTTGTTCGACGCCTGACTAAGAGGTAAGAGGTGGATAGGTGCATCTAGGTAGTAACAGAGCTCCCTTTGCACCTTCTTCCAGTATATAGATCAGAGATGTCTTGCCTTCACAGGGAAGGCCCTCAATGTTAGATCTCGGTCTCTTCGGTCACTCCCCCAACTGGATATCCCCAGGATGATCACAACTTTCTTCCCAGTGCTCCCATATGGTAGGGGCACCAAGAGATAGACTTAGAGTAGTGCCATTACAACTTCCGGATTTGTGAGACCTTGGTTGACTGTTTGATCTTGCCAATGTGTTGTTTGATTTCTCCAAGACCCCTGCAAAGGTATCATCTCAGATTTTGGGATTGGTCACACCATATTGGTGAAGTCCCTCCAGACCTCAACTATGGGCTACCTCTTCTAGGCAGCAAGATGCATCATAACCTAGATCTTCCACTTCTTTTCTTCTGCCAGTCATCTATATAGAATTTCTGTACGGAGAGATGACCACACCGAGATTGCTGACTCTTTTTGCAAATGGACATTTGGCTAGGTCTCCCTGTGTGGTCCCTGGAAATAGACCCAGAGGGCTTTGATGCTCCCTCAATTGTACCTGTTTACAAGGCATTCTTCCAGATGTTTTGGGGTTATCAACAGTGACATATGTATCTGGATTTCTTTTCTGCACTTCTTTTTCTGGTCGCATTCTCTTCCAACGTTGTTCTTAGATCTCATTTCTTAAATATGAGATTAGATCTTCTTCTCTCTTGCTTTTGTAGGAGTGGCCCTTGCTGTCTCATTTTGTATCGACACTGTTGTACTTAGCAGTTCCATTGATCTATTTGTGGACATTTGTTGGACATTAATAAAACTATCTTATCTGACCATGTAATCCTGTCCTGTCCAATCTTTCCATCATTGATATTACTGTGTTATAATTCTGCCCAACCTTTTTCTGTTTGTATGTAACTCTTTCCGCCATTTTTCCTGTTATGATGTAACGCTATACAGTATATACTATACACAGTACTTACCTCATGTTTCTCACACACAAAATTTCCAGACTTGTCTCTGCATCCGAAAAATATTATGCTGCCAGACCTAACACATTAAATAAATAACCCACTGCCAGTATGAAACTTTAAAGTTGTTGCTAGATGTAGAAAGCGGCACACTTTCCACTGGTGCTGTGTACACAATTCCTAATTTTTTTTATTTTGTGTACACCACATCAACATATCTTTTTGTCAATTTAATTTCTATTTCTGCTTGAACATTCATGTTGCCAACTGGATTGAATTTAACAGCTAATTGTTTTCTACCATTGGTTGCTGTCAGAGCTGTTGATAAAATTTTAGTTTGTATATGTTCCTGTCGCTGCTTGGTTTTTTCGCATGTTTGGCTCACCTTCTTGAGCTCGCTATCAGTCATCTACTTCCCAGAATGGCCAATACTGCTGCAAATAATAAAATTTGTGCTGCCCTGCTGCTAAATTCTAGCAACCATTCATAGGCTGTCAGACCTGGAATCTTCCTTGAGATATTAATTCTGCCCCTGTCAGCATCCCTTCTGTGTTGTCAAGTAGGCTAACCCACGTCGTTTTTGTTTTACTGCTATTTGTCATACCTTTCTTGACCTTGTGCATATTCTTATGTGATGTTGAATTTTTCTTGTAGATACTGTTGTTTGAATAAAGCTTCACTGTTGTCAATGCTGCAGTCATCCTGCTGCCCCTCAACTGAAATCTTAACATTTGACTCTCGTGGACTAGCCATCAATTGTTAGTACAGTTTTGGTGTAATTTGATTTTCCCAAGTTTTCTGTAGCACCTGTTTGACCTGTTAGCTCATCAAGCCTTTTGCAGTTTTGTTTGTAGATTCTTTGTCGGTTGTGCTGCTGTTGTATGCACGGAAGATTGTTGGCAATTTATTTCTTCTGATATATGACCTGCTGCCATCCAGTCTGCCCAATTGTCATTTATTTGATATGCATTTTTATTAATCTTCTTTCCCCAGGATCGTATTTAAATTAAAATCATTAATTTCTCTATTTTTGACCTTTTGGATAACTTAATATAAAATATTAAATAAACAAAATGGCTTATTTATATTTGTCATTTGTGCCGCCTGTGTGATTGTTTCCAGTGCCTTCATTGCTGCTGATCATGTGATTTGTTAACTCACAATTTAATTCTTCTGCCATCCTTTGATTGCGCTTCTCATCTGCCACAATTCTTTGCCAATTCCTTTGTGTTCATGTTCCCACACTGAGTAAATCCTCATCACGCCTCCTCAGCCTTGGTGTCTTTCTTTGAACCTCCCAGAGGCCTCTTGACTTGGCTTTGACACCAGATAGAGTTTGTACAAAACACTAATGTAATACGGCTGTAGAATGAGAAGTGATACTTGGTAAGTTGGTGGCAACCATCATTCACCAACCATAAAGGTATGCTACTTAAGTAAACCCACTTTACTCCCTTTACTTTATGGCTGTAGAATGAGAAGAGATACTTGGTAAGTTGGTGGCAACCATCATTTACCAACCATAAAGGTATGATACTTAAGTAAACCCACTTTAGTCCCCTTTACTTTATTAAACTCTTAACACAAATGTGGCATTCTATATTATATTACACAATGATATGACCTGAAAGTTATTGGTGTTCAAACCCAGCCCGGTTTCAAGTCGAATTTTATGAGAATTTAATGCCCAACCCAGTTTAATTGAGTGCTGTAAATTTCACAAAAAAATCAGACTTTGAAACACTGTATGAACATCACATTAACAGGCAGAAAATTAAATACCACTTGCACACCATGAAATTTCAGACAATCTTTTTCAGCAAATTGCCCAGGCAAAACCCAGAATGGGAAAACCTGTTTGAGAGAGTGATTTTAATTTTTTGTTTCTCAGAATGAAAGGTACAACAAAATAATGAAATTTCCAAGATGAACTTATCTCCACCAGCAACTCAGCAGACTGCCTCGAACTGTGGAAATGCTGCTTTGAAATCTGTGCAGACAATATCTAGAAAATCGTGCCAATTAAATGCTGTATATGGCCTGACTGTACCAGCTGGTATGGCCCTCGATTCTCGCTCCCAGAACAGTTCTCTCCTCGGAATTTGTGCCCACTAATTTACCTAACTGCTGCCTCGAATTTTGTGCCAAGGTGGTCTTGAAATCCGTGCCCAGAATTCTGGGAAATCGTGCCCACAGATGTATGGACTCAGCAATTAAATGCTGCTGTACAGTTTTTGATTTGCGTGCTCTCAGTCAAGTAATTAATGCTGTAACTCTCTCCTTGGAATTTGTGTACATTAAATGCTGAATATGGATGTCCTGATTTGCGTGCCCAACCTTTCTTTCTCCTGCTGTGTCCTGCTGCTCCTCCTCACAAGAAGTCGACTTGCTCTCTCAAAACTCATTCAAGTGAAAAACAAAATGAAATGCCTTTCCCTTGCCTTTTTGTTTGGATGCTTGGGGTGAGTGAAGGGTCATTTAATCCAAGGGCCCAAAATGAATTAGATGTGTGGATGAGAATTATTGCACTTTTAATTCTCATAAAAACTAATTTCACTCACCTCACTTAAATTTATCAAAAAGTCACTTTAATCTCTAAAGTGGAATTAAATGCTTATTCCAAATCATTTAATGAAAGGGTCACTTATTTCCCCCTTTTCTAGTGACCTAGGCAAAATCACCTAGGGGAACAACTTCCAATGTACAAATTTTAACATGACCATTATAATATATTAACTCTATGACAAACTCCTATATTTTAGTCTCCAATAGGCTTTCTCATCTAGTAGTGCTTTAGAGAGTTGTCTATTTATTACAACCTTTGTCTTTTATCTTGGATTGCACTGTCTTTAACCTTTCCTTCCGTACATAACTTCCTTGCTTTTGTGGGATCCAGTGCTTGGATTTTAACCCATTTCTTTATTTTATTTGGAGTTGAACTCTCAAGCAACATAACCTCTTCACTTTGACTACATTGAGAGATACTGAAAAGGGCAGAATTGTGCTCATGCACTCGAACCAAATGTCATAGCATTAGCCACATGCCAAAACCTGCAAAAGCACATTCTTGCTGTGCGCTGGAGGAACTTGGACATGCTGCTTAATCTCAATGCTGCCTCCTTGCTTGCCCATGCCACCAGTATGATATTCTCCTCATGCTGGTGAAACACCACAAGTGTTTGGGGCAGGAGCTGTGGGGGTGAGATGGAGCCAAGAGGCTCTGCTCTTTTCTCCATCCCTTGAATCAGAGCCTATTTTCTAATCAAATTTGATTTGGCCGACGAATTGATACAATCAATATCTATTTATAAGCTATAGCAATTGCATAAATATTTGTGTTGCAGAATGTTTCCAGAACCTTCAATACACATGAAATTCTGGGTTTCAGAATGGCATCAAGGATTGGTCAAAGAATTATATCTGGGAAATATAGCCAGACTTAGCATCTGACGCTGAAACTGGGAGGAATGCATACTACTTGTTGAATAGAGCTTGCGTTTGCAGAGTGTATTTTAACGATGAAATTATACAATTGTACCCCAAAGGAGGTATACAAAATATGTTATTGCCTGGTTAGTTGCTAAAATCAAAGTTTGATGATGATTGAAATAATAGTATAGGTGTTCAAGGCCATACGTGATTCTTAACTTTAAGGTCCATCCTGACTACCTACTATAACATAATGATGCACATGAATCAAACTCATGTTGAAGTCCTTTGTAGGGTAACTTGTAACAATGTTGTCTATATTTAAGAGAGCATGATAGGAAAATGTCATGTAGGAGGCTGACATCCTTTTTATGTTGTTTGATGGCATCTACATAGAGGCAAATATGTGGGAAAGAGGATGGACTTGTTTGACGCATCTTAGTTAGAAGCAAATAATAGGGATTGGGACGACTTTGTTTGACTACAATGGTGCTTTGAGCATCCATAAAAAACAACGAAGGTACACACATAAGCTATCGACATCTCCTATAATGTGATCCTTGATGAAAAAATGCCCTTAAGAACTCAGTGGTGTATAACTTCACCTTTAGAAGGTATCTACTAATGTGAAACTCACTTAAATAAGAGTAACGTGCTTCCATGATTGATTATCATTTACAGTTTGGTAAATTCAAGTTGGAGGCTTAATTGGGTTTGAATATGGCTGCTTGAGATGAAATATCCATGGTGAAATATGTTGGACACAATGGCCACACTAAGAGGGGGGATGAATCAATGTGTGAGCAATTTAAACCTTTTCACCTTCAATAAATTAATCGGAGCATATCAAGCATTAGGTTATCAATCACATCATCATATGCATCAGCTAAATCAACCATGAGTCATAAGCACAATCATCACATCAAGAGAGAAACAAGAATATATGTAATTTTGATATTTATTTATGGTAATGGAAGACTACAATCTTCTCGATTACAATCAACACCAACTAACGAAAAGAGCACCAACTCTCATAACATGACCCAGCATGGTTTTCTTAGCTTCAATTAAGAAAGGGTTGAGAAGTCCAATCCTCAAGTACAAGACTTAGTTTGCAGCTTGCATCAGTCTTTGCTCATGTGCCTCTGCACATCGATCTTTGCTGGTCAACCTCTGCTCATCAACCATGTCAAGTCTGCTCATCATTAATGTTGGTCAATATTTTCTGCTTATCACTCTTTGGTCATCAACAATTGTTGGTCTTTTGCTCATCACTCTTGGTCATCAATCCTTATGCATCGTCTTCATACATCATCATCATATATCATCATAGCATCATCAAGTCATCATCATAGTCAACAACATCATATCAACATCCTTACACAAGTATACACTGTGTATGTCATAATTTCATCATCAACCTCTGCTGACTGTGTGGATATCATACTTCATACTGTATAGGAATCATCTATATATATCATTGCTCACTCACAGTATATCATGCATGAGTATATTCAATAGTGGCATACATACCTTAGTCAATGCATGTCAGACCTCTGGATATGTCACTCTTCAAGCTTGGGCTGTAAATGGGCTTGAACTGTGTATGCCCAAGACCCTGAACAAGTCTGTGTATATTTGCAGACTTAACTCCAAACTTGGACTGTGGTTTTTGCTGTGAAGGATTTCCAAGGTCAACAAATCTTATCAACTTCCACTCTTGTTTATGTAGAAGACCTCATACTTAGACTGTTTAAACTTTATACTTCAAGTTCAGACTGTTTGAGAGACGGTGAACCTCAGGCTGACTGTGGAAACCTCATCAACTTCATGACTGTGTATTGTGGCAAGCTTGAACTCAAAGTAGGTTTGATGAAGATGTTTGTAGGCTGCTAACTTGTCCTTTATCCTATGCACTTGTGCTGCTGGTGTAAGCCCCAAACGGGCTGATAGAACTCGGATGGCCTGAGATAAGCCCTAGCAGGGCTGCCAAGAGCTGGGGTAAGTCCTAGCTGGGCTCGGATGAGGCTGAAGTGAAGGGAGCAGTCAACAAAAACACACTCAGCCTTTACACCGTCATCTTCCAGTGTTGTATCTTCAAGATGGACCCCACGGCTGTGATTTCAATCCTCAAAACGTCAAATTTGCTACTGCTGTTGATGACCTCAATTTGAATTTTAACCACCATGAATTCGGATTAAGAAGGCAGCAATAATCCTCATCCAACACCAGTCAAGCATGAAAACCTTGGACTGCAAATTCGGGATTGTCACTGTAGAGAGATCATAAAGCTTATACCCAAAAGATAAAACACAAAGATGTTTGTGAAACCCCAGGACAAGTCCAGGAGTGGACTGTCAATTTGCAAAAGAAACCAGAGAAAAATTACCCTTTGCTGCTCCTTCACACTGCTGTTGCTTCCACAGTCATCCACAAGTTAGGGCACACTTATTTTTATTGCTGCTGCTGCAAAAGTAAAAACTCAGACTGCTGCCTTACTGTAAATTCAGGACTGTTTTCCTTCCTCAGTTAACTGCTGCAACCACGAATTTCCACAGTCAAACCCCTCAGCAGCGAGCTTCCTCAGTCTACTAGCGAGCTTTTTCACTTCACTTCATTGTTGGATTTATTTGGATTGAGAGTGGAAGTGTTTTTATACTCCTTTGATGTTGACATGTCCTTGAAATAGGGCTGACTTAAAAATGTATTTGTTATTTTATTTATTTTGTTTTTGTCAACAACCACTCCTTCAAAGGTCAACCCATTATTTTTTGTCACACAAACCCTTAATACCTTAAGCAAGGGTTCCATTAAGCCATTAGGGCTTCCAAAGACATGGCATGGCTTCTTCAACAAGATTGTCATCATCAAGGGCTTCATCAAACGTTGTCATCATCTTCAAGGTCTTAGGGTATGCTCCACCTTTGTCCACAAACAACTTAGGTCACCACAAGCCATGTCATCATCCAAATGCCATCATGTGTGTGTGGGTGCCTTCATTATGCAAGCAATGGGCTTCATGACCTTTGCAAGGGAATCAGGGTCTTCATCAAGGGTTCCAAGTCTTCATCAAGTCATCAATGACCACACAAGGTCATTATCATCATACAAGAGCTCCATGACCCCAACAAGGGTTGCAAGGTCATCAAACCACCAAGTGTGGGTCCAAGGACTTCTTCACGGGCTTCTTCATCAAGTAGGAGACTTCATGGGCTTCTTAACCACTACAACCACACTAGGAGACCTCCAAGGGTCAAGATCCATCATGACATCACCTATGGGGTTGCCAGACCTTCTCCTAGGGTACCATGACACCATCAGAGCATGAATGACCACAGAATGGGTCATTAATGCTTCTCCAACCCATCTAGGGCTTCTCCATCATCCACAGGGCTTCATTATCATCTCTAAGGTCTTCAACATCCTCACTAAGGTCTCCAGCATCGTCAACAAGGTGGTGGCTCCAAGATCCAACCTTGTGGGTATAGGGACCTTGTCAACTGGGTACAAAGTGCTTCAAAGCACAAACGAACTCTGTGTGGGCTCTAAGGCACTAGATGTGAGGGTACTGAGATCATATATACTTGTGCATTGTAAGTGGGACTTGGTGGCATTAATGACAACCTGTGGGGCTACTGCAAGTCCATGTTGGCATCAATGACAATTTCATCAACAAAATAGAATTCAAAACAAATTACGCCATTGAAAAGCGCAGGAAGTTACAATGGAATGGATCAGTTTTTTCAAATTTTTTTAGTGCCATCTCTTAGCATCATTGGCTTTGGTAATTGAAGCTTAGAAATGATGTTTTAAACATATCTTGGAATGAAGTAGTAACCTGAGGTAGGATGAGGTAGATCTTGTACCATTTCTCGGAAAATGACTTATGTTTCTCGAGGCTGTTTCTTGCAGGTTTCTAGTCTGCGAGAAACAATCAACAAAAAAGGGCCAAAAACACAAAAAGACAACAAAGTAAAAAAAATCACTCAAATAAGAATTTTAGTAAACAATTGGAGATAATAAGGTAAGTTTATTAAGGTCCAACAAATGACAATAAAAACGTTAATGGGACTGCTAAGTACATCTGTGTCAATACGAAGTGGGACTGCGAGGGAAACTCTTATGAAAGCAAGACAAAAGCACTCTAATCTAAGATCTAAAATCTAATGTCTAAGCAGACAAAACTGTAATGCCAATACGTGAATCATCTCACTGATGAGAATCGACAACTCTAGAGGCAAGTAATGTTTGCAGAAAAACTAGAGGAGAGCTGGTCTAAAGTGAGAAGAGGGTAGTGTGGTGACAATGGCTCCTCTCTTGAGTTGCCTATTGTCTTTCACTGATTTTGGAGTTTCTAGCTTAAGTGCAAGATATATTGGCAACACTTTCCATAGAGAGAGAGAGGGTTATACTTTTACAAACAATATGTTCATTAAAATAAAACACCCAATCCAAACAGGACAGGGGAGGATATCCGTGAAGGTTAAATAAAATATATGTAATATGAATAATATGAGTGATTAATTTAAAAGATCTCTTGTGACAATATAAATATCAATTGGTCAAGAGGGTGAAAGGTGTTAGCTATTTTAGCTCTGGAGGCACTCCACATAGTTTTGTCTTGTTTGCGGAAGTGACCATGCACTAGCTAGGCTACTTGACTTTGTAATGGTGTTTTATAAAGTTATTTATAAAGTGACTCTTATGTAATGTGACTTTTTATAAAGTATCCCTCCATCCCTCCATCCGATGCCGTAGATGCCCTGCCTTCTATGGTGTATGGATTACCTAGTGCATCCCCTTCAAATCTTGAATCTCCGTAATCCAATCCACCATAGAATAGTAGGGGCTCTGGTCCTGATCGTGGTGTGGCCGAGTTTCCCATTTCTCACTAAAGAACGAACTTTCACATACAAACATTCAATCTTGCATTTTAGGCATATTAAGATGGGCATTTTTAGATTTCTTTAATTCTGTTTTAGGGACATTATAGTGATATAGCTTACCGTAATTTACCTTTTGTTTCAGAAAGACAAACTATACATTTTTCTCTGTTTTCATGTACAAAAATCATAAAATATTATTGAGAAAACCAAAAAACATAAAAAACCAACCTTAAAAACATTAAAAAGCAGTCCTAATTTGCTGAGGTAATTTCTATTTTTTCCATCTAATTAGCCTGTTTAACTCATTTAAGTTGCATTGGGATGTATGCCCAAGCTTAGTAATTTTTTATATTAATTTACGTGCATTTTTCAGGTCTTAAATCATCTATTAATTCGCTGTTTTTTCATCTTCATACGCAGATTTTTCTAGGACAGCAAGCTTTTTATTTCAATTTAGGTTTTATTGATTGTTTGTTTGATTATTAGTTGACCTCTAAAGTCACTAGGAATCATAGTAGCATAATTCAGCTGTATTAGACTTTTGTGTACACAAATTCGGAATTCATCAAATAGTCGGTGTAAGTGTAATACGAATACGGGTTCCTACTAGTGGGAAATTAAATTTTGAAAATCAATTTAAAAAAATCAAATTTTAATTATTTAAACACTATAAAATATAAATAACATTCAATTTCATACTTCCTAACCATTAATCCTTCTCTAGTAAATACGTTTTTACTTATTAAAATAATTATTAATAACTAAATGCCGTCTCTCACAATATTTTTGTTTTTAACTAGTAATTTTGGTTGTAAATAACATGCGTGAGATGTACATTTATGATATATTCTTGTATATTTGCTTAAAAGTATTATATATAAGAAGTCTACTCCCGTATTTTATTCGTATTGGATTTTCTTGCTACTTGTTTTTTCCGTATCGAATCATATTCATATTCGTATTCGTATTCGAATTATGCTACTAGTAACTATGCTAGGGATTCTCCTTCATGGTTAGCAAGCATTAATTTGAAGTGCAAGGAGATAGTGTGTGGTGACAATGCACTGTTTCCAGTTGCCTTGGAACTGGAGGGTTTCAAGTGTTAGCAGGTCCCACAAGAAAATGATGATATACTTCTTTGCCTAAGTAATTGTCTCTTACTTGGTCCTCTAAATGATAACACTTCACTTATATCCTAGAAAGAATTACTTAACTTAAAATGCCACGTTGAGATGATGGTGTAAGCTTTAATTGAGACTGAGGCTGACCTTACCTTCTAATCATTATTATTGTGTTTCTAGGTTTGGCTTAAAGATGGCCTAGTCATTGTAGTGGGCCCAAAACGTGTCTAGGAGATCGTGCCCTCCTCTTGAGTTGTATAGAGATATTAAATACACAGCTCACCTCTCATTTGGAATATCATCTTGTGATGCTCTATTGATTCATTTTTTAGCCTCTAGGCACCGTATACTATTTATCCTCTTGTTCTTGGCTGCTATTTTGCTTTGTTATCTTTTTCAATACAGCACCCTTGTTATTGGTTATTTCTCTCTAACTTAAGTTATTTCTCTATCTAGGGCCGTGCTAATGCTGGCTGTTATCTCCTTGTTTATTGCAAGGTTTAGGTTTTGCTGGTCGGTTCCATTCAATCCTCTCTCTGTTATGAATCTCAACATGACATCAGAGTGGGTCTGAACCTCCCTTATTTTGCTTATAATCAGGGTTTCTTCTTCGCTGAGAATGTTGATATCTTTTGTGATTAGTTATTGCAGGGTGGATGCCTAAAATGAGTATTTGTAAGTTTTTATGGTGATTTTATTGATGCAGAAAGGCTCGTCATTTGAGGCTGTTTGAGTCTATTTAATGTGCTTTCTTGAGACATCTTTCACAGGACTGGGACGCCCAGCACAAGGGCTTCCCTACTGATTTATTTCAGGGTTTTCCCTTGGCTAGATCTGAAATTTTTGGCTGGTGGCATCACTGGTCTGTTTGTTTCCGCAGAACCAGGGTTTTGGTTCATCTTCTTTACTTATTTTCAACGCTGATCCGAGGCTATTGGAGTGTGGCATCACCGTGTTTTGTGACTACCGTACCAGTGTTGAGAATAGTGTAATCCTCACATTCGGCTACGATCAACACTTATTGTGTCATTAATGTGATCATTTAGTGTATAGGTAGATTATGGTTAAGGCCGACATAGTTGACATTGATATGTAAGCTCGATAACCCTGTTGAGGAGTGTGTAGAAATATTGACAAAAATTTCAGACCTTTGTCAAACACTTAGTTTACCCAGATTTCAGACTTAAAACTTGTCGTTAATAAAAACACCTCTCATGCATTTAAATCAATAACCCAACAAGCTGAAACACTGAAACTAAGTCTGTAGCAGTGGAGAAATCACATAAAAAACAGCAGACTGATAAACCCATAAAACAACAGAAATTTGGTCAATGTGACCCTGAAAAAACCCCACCTAGGGGAAAACCAATCCAAGAGAAATTTTATTGCAGCATTTATCAGGCAGAAAATTAATTTACAGCAGCATTTATTTCAGCATTAAATGGCAACCAGATTCCTCAATTTTTGTGCACACCTCGATTTCTGTGCCCAGCCAATAGTATGACATGCACGGAATTGTACGGACTATACGGATTTAAGTGCCCAGAATTTGTTTTCTTCTCGAAAAGCGTGCCCAGAAATTTTATTGAAATTCGTGCCACTGCTGTACCGTACGGACTGTACAGAACAATACAACTCAGCAGAAACAAATGCCTTGGGAAACGTGCCCATCTCCGTGGGATTCATGCCCACTTGAGAAAAAAAATTTCTCCTTGGCATGTGTGCCCACTTGAGAAAAATGTAGCTCCCTCTCTTTCTGAAAATAACCCCAGCCAAAATAACTCTTGCAAATGCTTTCCTTCAACTTGTCTTGCACACTACCCTAGGCTCTCTCTTATAACTTGAGAGTAACTTTTCACCTTCTCCATTCCCTAAATCCAAAGGCCAAGATTAAATCTTGTCTTTTCAAGATAAAGGGTTGAGAAACTTTCCCCCCAAACGTGGTTACATTTAATTTTAATAAAGTCATCTTTACTTTATGAAGCAAGTGCACTTTATCTCATAAAGTCACTTTATAAAATTAAAACAAGGGAATACTTTATAAAAAGTCCCATTTACATAAGAGTCACTTTAAAATTTATAAAACAACATTACAAAGTAAAGTAGCCTAGTTAGTGCATGGTCACTTCCACATACAAGACAAAAACATGCGGAGTGCCTCCAGAGCTAAATCTCTAACAGAGTGCACCCTACTGATGTCTGCCCATAACCCCTCTGGGAAGGATGCCATACTTGAGTTGATACACAACTCAAATATCATTTGTAAATCATCATTTTTGATCATTGAACTAAGGCTCTCTATTACAAGTGTTTCAAGTCAATGTGCACTATCTCTGGCATCCTTTTGTGGTTTACAAATTTTATCTTTTATGAGCATTTGTGTATCTCATGTAACACACTCATGCTTGGGCATCTTTCACTAGCACACTTTTGCCTCATCCTTAGCCCAATTCTTTAGTGCTGTTATTTTTTTACTACAGATTTAGGGGCTGGCTTTTTGGTTTTGATCCCCTCTCTCTGTTTGTGATCTCAACATGGTATAAGAGTGGGTGCGATCTTTCTCTACTCATTCGCTGGTGTTTTTAAGGTTTTTCCTTTGTTGTTCACGCTGATGATATGTCTGTGATCAGACTTGGCACGTGGGAGATCTTTCTCTACTCATTCGCTGGTGTTTTTAAGGTTTTTCCTTTGTTGTTCATGCTGATGATATGTCTGTGATCAGACTTGGCATGTGGGAGAAACTCTAACCGGAGGATTATCCAGGCTGTTTCATTTTGTTTTGCTGATTGGAAAGGCACTTTATTAGGGTTGTTTGTTCTCATTTTTTCCACTAATTATAGAGTTTTTGCCCCCATTGTTAGGGTTTACTTGCTGATTTATTTCATCTTTTTTGAGCAGTTCTTTTGAAGACTCTTGGCTGGCGTCATCATTTTTTTGTGACTCTGGAACTAGGGTTTCCAGACCTGTTTTAAAAAAAATAATTTGGAGACTTTTGGCTAGTGGCATCACTCTTTTTGTGATTGTGGAACTGGGGTTTCCAGATCTGATTTTTTGGCAGCTAGTTTTTCAATATTTTTGGCTAGTGACATTGCCCTAAGGGTTGTAGAACTAGGTTTCCAGGTTTGAGTTTTTCTACAAGTGATCTAGAGATTTTTGGCTAGAGGCATTGGCCTAAAGGCTGTGGATTTAGGGTTTCATGATCATTTCTTAAGGTTTCCTAGTGTTTTACCCTCTAATCAAAATCCGACGTTATCTTCGTGTTCATTGTTTGCAATAATATTTTTGTAGGGTTGTGTTTTTGGCTAAGGCTTTTGCTGCCCTAGATATAGAAACAATACACTGTAGATTTCATGGCACTGCTGGTACTATTTCCTTTTTTGTTCTATACAAGGGATTCCTTGAAATCTTTACAAAACGTTTCATTGAACCTAATGACCTCAGAATGCTTTTTTTCCTATTTAATAGGGTGTCTTATATTTGGGCAAATCTGATATAGAAGAACTCTTTATACAATCTTTACCATATAAAGAGTTGTGTCTTCAAGTCTTGCTTAGCTTGTTTTTAGGAGATTCTAGAACTTGCATGAGTAACAATTTGCGATAGGGATCTTCTAGATGATAGTACAGACATAGAGACACAGATTACAGTACCCATCTGGCTGTGCACTCTCTGTATGGGTTTGGTTTGTTGTGGTAAAGCTTGATCAAGGTATGGCTTTATCAATTTTGCATTTTAGGCTTTTTGTCTCAAGTTCATGGTCCCATATTTCGATCGATTGTCTCTATGATCTTTCCAATGCACATGCTATATTTGATGGAGCTTCTATTCACGATATCCTAAGATTGTTTCCACTGCCTCTTTTTGAGTATTCTTCTATGGATGATTCTCAACCTTTTATTGTCTATCTTTTTCTATCATAGTTTGATGTACCTCCTTTGTTTGATGTACTTTCTATAGAGCCTTCTTTACATTGTTGTTGGACTTGATGGATTCTCCTCATAGTGCACATATGGTGGGGCATTTTGGTTAATTTTGGTTATTGGGCCTTGTTATAGTATCTGAAGATCTTATTTGGAGACATTGTTTATGTTCTAGGCTTAATAAACCTTCTTATTTGGAGACCTTTTTAGTATCTGATGATCTTATTTGGAGCCTTGATATGTAGGCATAATAAACCTTCTTGGGGAGTGCACCCTACTTATGTGGGTCATAGCCCTTCTTGGTAGGATGCCCTCCTTGAGTCGTCTATAAATACACAACTCAAACCTCTTTTGTAAATCATCTTTATTGATCATTGCACTAAGGATCTTTAATATTACAAGAGTTTAAATACCTACAAGCACTACATCTTTGATGTCCTTTTGTGGCTGGCATGCTTTCTCCTTTATGTGCATTTATGCATCCCATTTGTAGTGCATCTAGAAATTTCTTGGAATTCGGATTTCAAAAATCTCACCTCTTAACTAGAGGCTCCCTGGATATTAACCTTGTGAATTCAGCCTTAGGGCTATCATGTAATAGAAAACAAAACAACAGTGAAAAGATTACAATATTTCACTTTCTAACAACCCAATCTAGGCAATCTAACGAGAAAAGATACCAAGCAACTTGGATAAGTTTCAACCCTCTAGGTGTTGTTTACCTTAATATATTTGAAGATAGAAGATAAACATTAACTTGAGAATAACACAATAGATCCACAATAGACAACAAGAGAATGAACACAAAGCCCGGTGGGCTAGCTCAAGTGGTTGAGTGTTGTATGTTGTGAGTAGAAGGTATCGAGGTCAAATCCTCGGGAGGCTATACATCGCTATATAAGGGCCTCACTTGATGTCCCCAGCGGCAAATGGGTGAGGCCCCTTCGGGTGTGCCCCCTATGCGTTGTTCTCGTGGACGTAACAAGCCCCGTTGGGGGTAGGTGAACCACAATATAAAAAAGAAAATGAACACAATAATGTAGAGAAGACCCTTAAGGTACGCTAACACCATTAATTATTCCTTATGTAAGGAATCACTCCACAAACCATGCTTGTTGTAAGTTTTTCACAAGTTTCAGCCTCCGGTTTAGAAGTGAAAATATCTTAGTTTATTAACAAACCCATAAAATGTAAAGGCTGAAAATAATCATAAATTTTCAGACTTAGAAACACTGCTGTAACTTCAATCTTTTAATGGGCAGAAAGTAAATAAATGCACACCATTCAACACACAATACTCAGAAATTTTTGGTCAATGGCCCTAGAAAAACCCACAAGGGGAAAACTAGTCAGAGAGAGAGATTTTTATTATTTCTTCGGGAAAATTTTCTTTTACAGCGATACACAGAAAATATCAGACCAAACTTATCTCAACCCAGAAGAATATTTCTGTCTCAATTCTCCTGTCCAACAACAAAAAATCCAGCTCTGATTTTTCCTGCTGAAACCACCTCGAAAAGCGTGCAGTTGTACGGACTGTATGACGGCCTGCTGTACAACCTGCAATAAATGCCTCGAAATCCATGCCAATCTTTGCCTCGGTTTATGTGCCCGATTTTTGCCTCCCTATTTTTGCTTGGGAAAACGTGCCCGGTTTTTTGCCTGTACCTTTCTTGGGAAATGTGCCTTGTACGGATCCGTACAGTACGGACTTCCTGCAATAAATGCAGCTTCTAAAAAATCGTGCCCTGTCCCTTGCCTCGAAAATCGTGCCCTCACCCTGTTGCAATCTCTTCCTCGAAATGCGTGCTGTAAATTTTTCCTGTTGCTAAGGAAAAATGGAAACCTTTTTCGCTGCTCTCTTTTCTCACTTTAATCAATAAAGTGAGGAAAATAGCCTTCTCTTGCCTTTTTGAGAGAACCCTAGGGTTCAACTAATCTAACAGTGGAGATTAGATTAGATCGATGGATAAGATTAAACGCTCATATTTAATTATCAAAATATTAAATTCACTCACCCACTTAAATTTATCAAAAAGTGACTTTAAAGTCTAAAGTCGAATTAAATGCTCCACTTAAGTCATTTAATGCAAGGGTCACTTTATTTCCCCTTCTAAGTGACTAAGGCTAAAGTCACCTAGGGGAACACTTTCTTAGGTACAAAATCAACAGTTGTTACAATAGAATACTCACATCCAACATGACTCAATACAATGATACTCATGCATATATACTTTCTCATGAACATTCCTAGGGGTTTATGCCAACTACCATTCTTTTTTATATAATTTCCTTTACTTAGTGGGACTATTTATCACCCACCAACTTACGAAGTGGGCCTTATTCCATTATTATGGCCACATCACATTTATTGTTCCTCTTGGATACCTCCCTAGGCACCCCATATTATCTTTCTTATGCACATTACACTAGGGCAACTTATCCCACATAAATCGGATCTAAAAATTCACCTTTACAAGAGTTGTAACAAAAGTAAAACAATAATAATAACAATTGTAAAAACAAGAATGAAAATAAGTGTGAAATACGAATGAGGGTATGATATCATCTCTAACGTCTCCTTTATAAGAGTAAAATCTAGTCACAAGAGAAAACTCCAAACCGAGACCTCCTCTTTCCCTTGCATAACTTATCCAATAGCTTCTCCTAAGGTTTCCTCAGTTACTCATGAACCCTAGCGAATCACTCGAAGAAGACAAGTGCAAATAGAAGAGACAATGCTAATTAATGAGGACTCTCTCCTTCGTCTATATATATGGGAGGTAAGGGAGTCCAACAATACTATGTGGGCCCAAACCCTTACATGCATTGTTATCAGAAATGTACTAGTTTTGCCAAAACCAATCATTTCAATTGGGTTACAGACCTAATCAGTCCAATTCACAACCCTGAACTGGAATTGGCTGATTTTGTACCTGAACTGTCCAATTTCGTATAGGTTTGGGCGTGAGACCATGATTTTCACCATGAAAATTATAAAGGTAAAATAAAACCCTTAATTTAACCTTAGTCTCTAGAATGTAATGTTCCGTTATTGATAAATAGGGATTTGACTAAGGACATTTAACACTAAGAGCATATTAGAACAATTATTCAGTATTATTAAGTCACCAGTGTAGTAAAGACGGATATCAGAGTTATTATCATAAAGCATGCAGATTATGCAAGCCTTATTTCTTCACTCTGGAGTCAACGAGCAATTAGAATTGCATGCATGCATGCAAAAGTGAAGCGTAAACCCTAAAAGTGACATGCAAACCCTAAAAGCGCATGATAATCTATTTAAGAAGGGTTATTGGACTAAAGGAGATATCTATTATTATTATTGTTGATTTTGGAGTTTTTGAGCAACAACACAACGTGCAGTCGCAACAGTTGGGGTTGAAGACGACGTCTTCAGCTAATGAGGGTTCGACAGTGCAACTATATGCGCTAGTCTCTTTCAGGATAGACCATCTAGGTTTATCAACGACATTCATCGTATTCATCCATATCCAACGATTCAACATCCATCGGAAGATTGTTTGCAGGTTCATGTGTGCAGCTGGGGAATAGCTGGAAAACCCCAGAAGTATTCACTGGGTCTCTGAATCCCAGTTTATCTTCTGCATGTCAGCTTCATCTTCATCAGTAGGGTCTCTCCACTGCCTTGAGTGATTATCAACCCTCAGTTCGCTCATCCAGAGCAATTATCGGCAGATCTGTGAGGCGGAGGGCATGGGCACCAAACAGGTAGATCAATTCGCTAGCCAGCTTAGAGGGGTCAAAACCTCTTCATGCTCCGATCATTCTCTCCGGCACGGGAAGACCAACATCCCGACAAAGTTTCACTCGCATCAGACACCTCCTTCACCAAAAACGTCACCTGTAGTTGGGGAAGAGTCTCCTTTATAGTTGGGCGTCAACTGAAGGAAGGGAGCACCAATACATCATCTTTCAAGCACTATATGCATGCAACTTATCTCTGGAGTATCATCAACTTGTTTATCAATGGTAAGTGTACTATTTCTTTTTGAACTTTCCACCCTATAAATTCTTCAGTTTGCTATATTTTAGGGCCTTTGATACGACACCTTGCATGCACAATAAAATTCAGTATTTTGTACCCACTTGAGTGTACTAGCCAATCTTATTTTAGTAGAGCAGTAGAATATTAGTATTTGGGATATTACAGTGGTATCAGAGCATGTTCTTGGCCAACTTTGGGCTTGAACATGAAGACAATGAGAAGGATCTTGACTGGAAATTTGCAGAGGTTAGCAACATTGCAACACTTGCCTCGATATCAGGAATATCTAGCCTTGGGTGATGAGGTATGTGCAACATTGCCCTTACAAGACTATTACACCATCAAGTTCGGGAGCCAACCCAAGGATTTGGATCAGGATTTCCTTAAAACATAGTTGGAGGAGTGGAGAAAGATGAGCCCGAAGTATAGGTTGATGGTGAGCTTGATTTGGAGTTAACAGTGCATGATGAGGATGTGCACGAGGAGATAGCACTAAAGCCATCCTGTGAGACTAGCGACACCAACACATTCGATAGTCAGATTGTGGACAAGCCGTGTGATGAGTTGGAGTTGGTACACTCTTCATCACCTATAGCAGGAGTCCAGACAATTATGACATGCGAAATACATGAGGTGCAAGGCAATGAACACAACAGTCGAGACAGTGGCCAGTTAGTCGCACATGGAGGTTAGGGAGAGTTTACATAGGCATGCTATAGAGCTTCCGGATGATATTCATCGAAAAAAGATTGAACGTGTTAAAGAAAGCATTCTCGCAATGAAAGAGAGGACCAAGATACTTCAAAACACCATATTACAACGAGATGTTGAGGTTACAGCTCTTCGAGTTGTATGTACCGAGTCAGCGGTCAGGCTTTCTAGTATTGAAGAGCAGTTAGATTCCTTGATGAGGCAGCATAGGAAACATACTTTTGCATTTCAAAGCAATCCTCTTCAGGAGTACATAACCAAGGCTTGCAGTAGCTTGAGTCCACATTTGGATAATAGAGGATGGTTTTTACAGGTTGGCTAGGATAGAGAAATTGGGCAGCAATATATGAGCATTCCAGTTGAAATCAGAAGGGCAGAATGTCAACTTGGTAGGATTATTCCTTGTGATGGTGCTTATGGACAAGGTCCTTTTTGGGGGTTGGATGAGAGAGAGATTAAGAGTTGGTGTCATATTGAGTGGGCAATTCTTGGGAAGACATTCCTAGCTAGGGGTATAGTCCCACAAGAGCCTTGGGATATTTGGAATGAAAGATGCACAAGTTTGCGTTGGGATCCACGTGGGAGACCTTATGAGGGATGGATACATTGTTTATTGTTGGGGTTACTTGGGAGTCTACATGATGCTCCTTGTGTCAATACTACGCAGGGTAGCGGTGGATGCATTTTGAACTCTGCAATTCTCAGATTGATTTGGGACCCTGGGATTACAATGACTGGGAATTTAGTGATTGCTAGAGGATGCTTTCAGGAGGTCTCTTGGGATGGTACCTCGTTTACATCGTGGTTAGTTACTCTACTTATAATAGGCTTCCATGGGATATCTGATGGTACCGTGCAGTGTAGTGCTTTGAGCAGAGGGTGCTACAGATCTCTTAGATAATTTGGGACCCTGGGATCATGCCCGGATTCAGTTGGTTCAGTTGATTGATTGTGGAGTTGTGTTGGCATTGCTTGAGGACAAGCAATGTTTAGTGAGGGAGGATTGTATTGTTCTGTTATTGATAAATAGGGAATTGACTGAGGACATTTAATACCTAGAGCATATTAGAACAATTATTCAGTATTATTAAGTCATCAGTGTAGTAAAGAGGGCTATCAGAGTTATTATCATAAAGCATGCAGAGCATGCAAGCCTTATTTCTTCACTCTTAAGTCAACGAGTAATTAGAATTGCATGCATGCAAAAGTGAAGCGTAAACTCTAAAAGTGACATGCAAACCCTAAAAGCGCATGATAATTTATTTAAGAAGGGTTATTGGACTAAAGGAGATATCTTTTATTATTATTGTTGATTTTGGAGTTTTTGAGCAGCAACATAGCGTGCAGCCGCAACAGTTGGGGTTGAAGACGACATCTTCAGCTAACGAGGGTTCGACAGTGCAGCTATCTGCTCTAGTCTCTTTCAGGATAGACCATCTAGGTTTATCAACGACATTCATCGTATTCATCCATATCCAGCAATTCAACATCCATCGGAAGATTGTTTGCAGGTTCATGTGTGCAGCTGGGAAACCCCAATAAGTATTCACTGGGTCTCTGAATCCCAGTTTATCTTCCGCATGTCAGCTTCATCTTCATCAGTAGGGTCTCTCCATTGCCTTGAGTGATTATCAACCCTCAGTTCGCTCATCTAGAGCGGTTATTAGCAGATCCGTGAGGTGTAGGGCGTGGGCACCAAACAGGTAGATCAATTCACTAGCCAACTTAGAGGGGTCAAAACCTTTGCATGGTCTGGTCATTTTCTCCGGCACAGGAAGACCAACATCCCGACAAAGTTTCACCCGCATCAGACACCTCCTTCACCAAAAACATCACCTGAAGCTGGGGAGGAGCCTCCTTTATAGCTGGGCGTCAACTGAAGGAAGGGAGCACCAATACATCATCTTTCCAGCACTATATGCATGCAGCTTATCTCTGGAGTATCATCAGCTTGTTTATCAGTGGTAAGTGTACCATTTCTTTTGAAATTTCCACCCTATAAATTCTTCAGTTTGCTATTTTTAGGGCCTTTGATACGACACCTTGCATGCACAATAAAATTCAGTATTTTGTACCCACTTGAGTGTACTAGCCAATCCTATATTAATAGAGCAGTAGAATATCAATATTTGGGATATTTCATAGAATCACTTGTAATATTAAATTCTTAGGGTAAAAGTTGACATTCTCTTTATCTTTTTTCTTTTATATCCTTTTACTTAAATTCCTAATATTACCATTAATTATTTCAGGATGTTGAGAGTGGTTCCAACCTCATTGGACTTCATATACAAAAGTAGAATTTAGATCCTATTAAGAATTCAATACACTTAATGGTTTTCAGGATTTTAGGATTGCAACGCTTCCACTGGATCCTATCATGTATGAGGCTATGGGATTGGCATTTAATCAAGAGCATCAACCCCTCTATGTACCAAGGTCAAAGGCTTCAATGGACATCAATAAAGGCATAAATGATACGATGGTATTCACATCCACAGAATTCACATCAACAAGGAGGAGGGCTCCACCATATACTCATCATATCAAGGGTATCAAGGACCCCAACACCACTAATCAAGTGGGAACAAAGACTTCTTCAAGAATATCATCATCAAATTCAAAGTCTCCATATTATTAAAAACATATCCAATGGTTCCACTATATCTTCATCATAATAAGAGTACCAACACCCCCAAAGAGGGGTACAAAGACCTCACCACTAGTTTGCAACACCTTATGGGCTTCATATGCATGATCACAAGGATACAACATGCCAATGACCATATAGCATCCAAGGGCCATCAAACCACCATATGTGTGGGTTTAAGACCCAAACTTCCAAGGACAGCAAGGACCCCATAAGAATGGGTTCCAACATACCACCATAAGTGTGGGTTCGAAGAATCAAGTCTCCACATGCAAGAGGATCAAGGTCTAAGCTTGTAGGCTCAAGGACCCCACAAGAACTTAACAACCTCAAGACCATCCAATGCAAACAGTGGGCTGCACATTAATACATCAAGGGACTTACACACATGAGCCATATCATCCATCCAACAACCAATCAAGAGAACAAGCAACACAAAGAGCAGTAACTAAAGATCAACAAGTATCAGGGAACTCGACAATGGACTCAAATGGGACCAAGATACAACTTAGGGGCACTTGACCAAGTCAATGGATAACTAGGGCGTTTGCCATTGTTCCAAGGCCTCCAAGGGCTTCAAGCTTGGGCTTGGACAAGGTCAAAAGGGCTCCTCTGACGCAGACAACCACAAACTAAACACTAACTCTCAGGGGATCCACAAGGGGCACCAAGGACTCAACATTTGGCGTTATTGAGTAGACACCGTTGGCATCGATGACAACTTAATCAACATGGACAACAACTTCTAATCCAAATATCCATACAATATAACCCATTTTGGCCTTTGCAAATTTTTTTAACCCCTTGCTCTAGGTTTGGCCTTGCTAGAACGCTGCAGTAGCTTTGAGCCATAATAACTAGCTTCAATTGCGTGACATGCGCTCTTCCCGGGAGCGTATGAGAACCCCCTAGGATATTTTGGGTACTTGTAGACCTGCACACACATCTAACAACAAAGACATCAAATGCATTGGAAGCAAACACTTTTGTCTTTCCTTGTTCAAAATGAAATGCAAATAACTCAAAATGAAATAATAAGAAGTGCAATGGGGTAATAGTAAATGTTGAACTTCCAATGAACCTATATCCACCTACCCTAATTATGATAACAGAAAAGGGTCAAGTGAAATTATACGACCAATGTAGGCACTTGAGTATATTGTCACATTTTCTTCCTTTGTCTTTGGAAACAATCTAGGACAAAACCACATCAAGGATGGACTGAATACATACCGTTATCTTCGTCAAAATGGACACAAAATGACAAACAATCTCAGGAACCTGGAAGCCTTCAAATTTTTGCCTTTGAGAATGATTACTTTCACAAGCTTTATCTATCCATGCATGCATTGGTCTAAAGTAGACAAACCCCCCATCATATATTTGTTCTGTGAATTTTTTTTGCATAGAATTGAATACCTGATTCCGAACTTGGGAGACCACTTGCAAAGATGAGCCGTGGAAAGTTTTCAGAGAATCTTTGAAGGGTAACTGTAATATGTGCCTGCACCTGTTCAAGCTTTCTTTTGGACATGCAAACATCTTGTTCATCTTTGTAATAGTCATATCAGTATGATCATTAACCTTTAAAAATTTGAGATTGTCAGCCACAAACTTTGCATCTTCAAATTTTAAGCAAAAAGATAAATAACAAATATCATGGTAAGGAGACATAGATACTCTACCTGCCCACATACCTGTCTCAGTTCCATTGAAATGCATCATTGAAAACTTACCAATATTGGATAGAAAGGGTTGCTCATCTTCTTTAATACTTCTTGAGAGATATCGTTGGGAACGATAATCATGGCCCATCCTAGGAGTAGGAAAACCCATCAACTCAATGCCTGCAAAGGAACTCTCTGTATGGCACCCCACACCATCCTCAGTGTTGGGAAGGCACGATTGAAATGAGCTCAAAAAAATCTCATCGAAGATGTCGCTTCCATTTTTTATTATTATCCTTTATCATAATGGAGAACTGCATATGGTGATCGCCTGTAATAGCAATCAGATCCATGTTTTAAGATGTTTCATAGTCAACTGTACTCACAAAACGATTCGTCCAATCTTCATCATTGATGCAATGAGGCGAAGGAACAATCATATCTTCATTGGCCTGGCTTTCATTGATTATGTCTTCAATATCCTTCCTTGAGGTGATTAAGACTTCTTCATATTGTTTCAAATCTAGAAAAAAATCTAGTTCGGACTTATCCATACTAACTTCTTTTTCTTCTATAAATGGTAGGAAAAGGCTCATAGACTTATTATTCGACATAGGTACAACTAGAGAGCTTAGAAACAAAATTGCTTGCTCTTGAAAAATCATATATCGGTGGACCCATTAACTCCCAATAATCGTCATCTTCAAGAATGTTGTTATTCTTCGACATGAGGGTAAGGAGAACTTACTATCTCCTTATTTTCCTCAATTTCTTCACCTATGGCTTCTTGGTCTTCATTTCCTACAACACAATCATCTTCGTCTTCAACAGTATCTTCTTCCTTGAACATAAGGCTAAGATCTTGATCCACGGTTTCTTCAAGTGGGCCCTCTGAGGCTCTTTAATATCCCAACTGATATTCTACCCTTGTATTGATAATATGTATGCAGTTTATGTGTTTTAGGTGTGTTTGAGATATAATTGAATTTGTATGCAAAATAAGTTCCGTGCCAAAAAGCCCTAAATATAGCAGATCTAGAGACAAAATAGGAAATATGACTCGGTTAGATTTGAGGAACATACCAATAATTATAGTTAGATTTGAGGAACATACCAATATTCAATATACAAAAGACATGCATGCCATGCATCCACCAGTTATCCAAAAGCATGATGCTAGCTCAGATGTGACGCCCATGCAATAGTAAAAACGTCTTTCTTTTGATATAAAAATCTTCAGAACAACTTCAACACTTGATTGTTGATGCTGTATCTTTCTAGGACTAGTGGTATGGTCTATCTAAAGAGATTGGATGATACATGCAGAAGGTTTTCTTCCTCTAGGACCAATAGCGAATTGATTTGCTTGTAAAGGATGACACCCTTGCTTCTTGTAGTTTTGGCTTGTAACTTCTGCGGATGAATAGCAGATGGCTCGATGATCTGCCATTATAATAATATGACCCCTTCGGTTATGATGGTGGAAGATTGCAAAGAAAATAAGAAGTTTCTGGACCTCTGCGAACTGTTCCCTAAATCTCCAATGCACCCCCAACAATAGAAACGTGATCCCTGTGAACCTGTCTGCCTGGGCGTGCTGAATCTCTGAAGAATGATGAATGCTTGAGATGCTGATGATAGATCTGAGTGATCTGTCCGGAAAGTGATTAGGGCAAATAAATTTCACTGCCAAAAACACTTGCTAGCTGAAGACTTTTGTCTCCAACCCCAACTTGCTGCTGCGACTACTGCTGCTGCTGCTCTCGACACCAAACTCAAAGGTAATAATGATCATGCATGTCCTTTTAGTTCAACTAACCTTCTTATATAGCTTTTAGGGTTAGCATGCAACTTTTAGGGTTTGCATGTCACTTTTAGGGTTTGCACTTTACTTTTTGCATGCATGCAATTCTAATTGCTCGTTGACTTAAGCCTGAAGAAATAAGGCCTGCATGCTCTGCATGCTTTATGATATTAACTATGATTGCCCTCTTTACTATACTGATGACTTAATAATACTGAATAAAAGTTTTTGTTCTGCTCCTGGTATCAAATGTCCTTGGTCAATTCCCTTTTTCTTTAATACCCGCTCTAACCTATGGGAATTAAATAGGTTAACGGGTGTTTCTGATTTTTAAGTAGAAGAGGGAATTTGCCTTCTTTTTGGCTTTCTTTCTTGAATAAGCTCTTTGCCTCTTCAAATAATGGCATCCACTTCGTGTGGTTTTCTGGGCACCAGTAGTGACAAAACACCTCTATCAATTTTGCGAAAAAGGATATCTTCTCTCTGCCCAGGCTCACAAACCAAGCACGAGCCTTTCCTTCTAGGTGAAGCTCGAATACCTTCATGTAGACATCTTCATCCTTAATTTCCTTAGTAGTGACAAAACACCTCTATCAATTCTGTGAAAAAGGATATCTTCTCTGCGAAAGATGATATCTTTTCTTTGCCTAGGCTCACAAACCAACCACTGGCCTTTCCTTCTAGGGGAAGGACGAATAACTTCATGTAGACATCGTCATCCTTATACCCTCCTATGTTTTTCTGGGCACTAGTAGCGACAAAAGACCTCTATCAATTCTGCAAAAAAAGATATCTTCTTTGCGAAAGAGGATATCTTCTCTTTGCCCATGCTCACAAACCAAGCACGAGCCTTTCCTTCTAGGTGAAGGACGAATAACTTCATGTAGACATCTTCATCCTTACCCTCTTTTGGAGAGAATATAATAAACTTGTAGACAAAGTCCTCAACATCATTATAATAATCAGGGAAAGCTTTCTAGAATGTTTCTAGTAGTTCATCCGAATTCCCTAGAAAGCTTGATAAATTAAGAGGAGCAAAACATGTTTCCACTTCTGCAGTGGTTGGATGATCAAGATCTTCAAACTCTAGAGCACCTTCTTTGATTTCTTTGCTTTGATCTTGATCACGAATCTCTTCATGGATCTTTCCTCGTACATTGTTGATCAAGACCTTCCTCACATCTTCATCCATATTTGTTGAAATAATGTAAGATCGTAGAATATTCTACTTGTATTTTACATTATTATTATTATTACTCCTTTGGGAGATGTCATTAATGTAAAAGGTCATGTAAAAGTCATGAGGTAAATCCTTCGTTGTAAGTCGGGTCAATAGTACCCAAAAGAGTTTAATATAAATACTATTTTGAGTTTTCCTAGGTAGGTAGGCCCTATCAGTTTGATATGTCGGCCCAGTTAGGTTAAAAGGTCAAGTCAAAGTAGAGTATAAATAGGGAGGTGGCCTCTCTCATTTAGACACACAACTCACTCAAGCATTGCGCAAGAGAGAGAA
This sequence comes from Pseudotsuga menziesii, assembly GCA_001517045.1. Lineage (NCBI taxonomy): Eukaryota > Viridiplantae > Streptophyta > Pinopsida > Pinales > Pinaceae > Pseudotsuga > Pseudotsuga menziesii. The sequence continues at coordinate 389,499 of LPNX010333297.1, read as the reverse complement.
AGAGGAAGGATAGCAAAGGAGAAGGAGAAGTGTTTTTGGTGTCTTTGGCTCTTGCGTTAGGGTTTGGTCTCAGAGCTAGACTGAAAAGAGCTAGACTGAAAAGAGCAGCTTTCAGTGGGTAAATCTCTCTCTCCTTCTCTGGACAAGAAAATTAGGGTTTCCTACTGAAGAGGAATTTTTGAGTGCATGTGACATTGGGAAGTGCGCCCCTCTTAGGCTCATCTTTTGGCACTTGGACCAAAATTTTTCAGTGGGCAGATCCTCCAAAAAGTCAAACCCTAGTTTGACTTGGATCTAAAAAACCAAAAATCTAGAACTAGAAAGTGCAACTCAAAATCTCGCAAGTCCAGTTTTAAGGGTTAAAGTTTGGATTCTTCAGAAACTGACTGTACCAGTATAGTCGCCTCAGACAAGTGCATCTTTTGGTAAGTTGAGTTTTCATTTCTGAGAAATTTCAATTTTTTGCCATTTTCTGTTCTTTGGGACAAGATGCCTCCAATCATTAAGCTTGATGACAAGTTGGAAGGCATAGAAAATTTTTGTGCTTGGAAATAGAGAAATGGACTCATTCTAGAAGAGAGGAAACCCTAATGGACTCATTCTAGAAATGGACTCATTCCAGTAGCCCTACGGGCTGCTACAGGACCCTCATGGGTCTGCCCACAGGCTACCCGGAGGGCTTGTTATTCTACGACAGGCCTCACGGGTCTGCCTTGTGGCTACCCGAGGGTGTCGTAAAGGCCACTGCCCTCCCGGGTAGGCCTGTTAAAGGCTGCCCGGAGGTGCCGTTAGGGCCGAGCCCTAAGTGGCCTGCCCATGGAGGTGAATAGAGGGCTGAACCCTCTAACGCTGCTTCAAAGAAAATGCAGACAACCCGTAGAAGAAGACGATGCTGCCCGTGGTGAAGGTGGTTGCTTGGAGAAGCTTGCTGCCAAGGGTTTGATGAAGAAACCCTAAAGACAGAAAAATGGAAGAAACCCTAGTTGAGAGTTTTGTCTTCAATGGATGATGATGCCCTAGCTAGACTCATCCATGCTACAGCATAATCACAAAATCTTCTTCTTCAAACTTGAGCAGATGTACCTGTGAGAGCAAGTGTGTGTGTGATAATGAAATGGATTGATCTTCTTTTATATCCTTGAGTCACCTGTAAGTGGACCAAAATTAGAAAGAACAAAATAATATTATTTTATTTTTTTCTAATTTTCACTTTTACCTTTAGCCTTTCTGTGGTCCAGAAAGTCCTTTATGTATTTTTGACTTCTACAAAAGTCCTTATGTATTTTTGACTTTTACCTGTGATCCTTTTTCTTTGGTCAAAAAGTCCTTTATGTATTTTTGACTTTTGCTTTTAGCCTTCTTCAAGTGCCCTGTGGTCTTTTATTTCCATTCAAAGTACATCATCATAAACCAAGAGAGTTACTAATGCCTTTATCTCACACTCTGTGTGACACCAAGATCAGGTACTAGGGTATCTTAACCTAGGGTAGCTAAGCCTTGGAGAAGAACACAAAGCCCATTAATCAAGGGTCAGAGTGTCACACATGCCTAGACCTAGTGTAGGGCTTATAGTGCCTTCCTGGTAACAGACCAGGTGCCTCAGCCATGGGCTACATAATTTGACCCTAGGTCAAATACTTGGTAACAGACCAAGCACCTCCATTCTCCAAGAGAATGGTTGTTCATAACTAAGTTGAGTCTACCAGTACTAGACTAGTCCACATCGTGGTCCTGGACTAGATGTCTACCATTCAACATAATGGTCACTCAACAAGGGTTGAGTCCCTCGAGGGAAGAGCTGGGTCCATATCATGGTTAAGGACCAGATATCATCATTCAACAGAATGATCACTCAACACTAGGTTGAGTCCACACCGTGGTCCCTGACCAGGTGTTCCCATTCTTCTAAGAGAGTGGCTCTCGATGCTGCTCAGAAAAATCAACACATTTCCACACTTCGGAACATAATAATTGTGCTTTCTTATAGCAAGAAACTTGCTTCCACATCCTTACCCTAGCTAATGAGGATTTTTTTTCGAAAGGGTTCCTCAAACAAATCTATTGGAGATAGGGCTCTGCAGCTCAAAGGGTTAGAGGATGTGGCTATGGACAATGGTGTTGGGGGCTTGCTCACCTCGGAAGGGGCCGAAAGGAGGGTCCTTTTACCTTTTTACCATCTTCTTTTGCTTAATTTTGTCAATGTATTTTGCATTGATGCCCATGATTTGGTTATTATTGCAAGTTGCATTGAGTTTTTTTGCCAAAGCTTATATCCCTTGCGCTCATGCTCTATGTCAAAGCCTCTTGAAATATAAGAGATCACATTTCAAAACCTCGCGGTCTCGGCCCCTCTTTCCTAAAATATCGAAATGGAGGCTGGCTTAGTTGCCAACCACAACAATGGCTAGTGACCCTAAAGGACTTGGCCTGATTTGACCATTTGACTTATGGCCTCCTAGTTGGCAAAATTCTTGGGTGGATGGTTCAATTGATTGAGCATTGGGGCTATGGAGAAAAATAGTTGGCAACACCTCCCCTCTCGCATTTTGGCCTTTGTATATATTGACCTTTGCTAACCCTTTTGAAAATATGCAAGCCATTGTTCTCAATGTAAAGATGAAAGGTTGCTTGAATCTGTTCTTTCATGTGCCCATTGCTTATAGTTATAAAACCGTTATCTACATTCATGCTTAGTTGGAGCCCTATATTGACCAACAACTGATGTGAACCTGATGCTAAATATCCTGATGCATGTAATCTGGAGCCTCTCTTATTAATGGTAAAATTCAAAAGGAAAAATGCAAGTAAAAATAGTATGAGACTAGGAAACGTGTAAAGTTGGAGCTATTACTATTTGGCTAAG
>LPNX010333297.1:374869-386512 GCA_001517045.1 Pseudotsuga menziesii | reverse complement strand
ATATATATATTTAAAAAAAATTATATATATTAAAATTATAGACATATAGATCCAAATTTTTACAAATATTCAATATAAATCAAAATCAATGCATATTTAACATTAGTATTACACTTTTACAAATCAAATCAGTAATCACAATGAGATTATGAGACACATAGATAATTCATGATACAGTATACTCATGATAGTCATAGATCAAGATGTCAATACTTTGGAGTCAAAACCATATTTCTCATTAAGTCATGAAAATCAAAATGTATAATGTATTACATAGATGTCGGAATGCCACTGGCAAATGCCAAATAGACCAGTCCTCCTCCATGCCTGAATCAACAAACTCATCACTGCTCTCTTCTTCCTCGTCATCCATCTGAGGATCAATATCTACTGGTGTGGAGGATGACCCCTCGAAAGGATCACTATCATCAAATGTCACCGGCTCTAGCACTGGATCAGTAAGATCCAGGTTGGCTAATGCCAACTCAGTACTGCTGTCCAAACCCATATCATCAAGAAAGACATCCCACATCTTTGTCTTTCCCTTCACCCACTCCTCCCTCTTTCTGTAAATAAGATGAAGGTTGGTGTGCACATACACCATCGTCTTTGCTTTGGATTGCTCAAGCCTGCTCTTCTTCAAACTGGACAAGTTTCCATATGTGCTCCAATTCCTCTCATAACTAGAGGATGATGTAACTTGAAAGATGATCCTCAAGGCTAGCTTTTGTAGAAGAGGACATGTTGCCCCATGAGTTACCCATTCATTATAGGGCTTCTTAACTCCCTTGTCTCTAACCACATCATAGCCTCCAAATCTCCCTGCAGCAGTGGAAAACTCTACAAAGCCCTCCTCCACCTCATCAAGTAAGTCTCTATCCTGAAATAGCCGCCTAAATGCTGGCTTCCTCCCCTATGAAATCTCTCCATCCATGTGAGGAGGGACTCTATGTGAGGGCCCACCATTGAGCCATTCTTGACTGTAGAACTTGGGGTTCAAGGAGTGGGCCAAGCAATGCAAAGGTGTGCAATTCTTATCCCACCTGGAGATAAGAATATCTTGAACGGTGGACCATAAGTTCTCTGCTGATGTCTCTAGGATGGGCTGGTCTGTGTCTGCAAAGCGCAACAAAGAAATGAGTGGCTCCATGATCTTAATGGTAAGATCCACCCTCTCCCACCAAACATCATCTAATACTGTGTCCTTCACCTTTTTTAAAGCACTATGATTCGTCTTTCTCAAGAAAGACCAATACTCTGAAATCACCATGGACCCAAGAGTGGTTTTGACCTTCCTCAATCTCTTGAGCATGATGAATGAGGAAGCAAACCGAGTATCTGCAATCTTCAACAATGAAAGATGTGTACACTCTTTGTAGATGGTGAGGGCATTTGTTTGGTTTTGTACAAAGTTACAGATATGGCGTGCATCCTCAATAACGTTGCCAATCCATGTCACATTTGAAGCAATGGATTTGAGTGCTAAGTTCAAGGAATGGACAATGCAAGGTGTCCAAAAAATCTGTAAGAGCAAAAAAAACAAGTATAATTGAGTCTACAACACTAACAACTCAAATCATTAAAATGACCTTTCCCCTAGATAAATTTTGTGATAAATTCAAAGTTCAAACAAAGAGCAAATTAGCAATGAAAGGTGTCCAAAATGAAAATACTTGTAGATATTTAGTTTCCACAATCATGCCAGGGGCCTTGCAAACAGGTGCATTGCCCGTGATGATTTGTACACAAGAATCAACATCTACTTCTTCAATGATTTTGATGAATAACTCACCCATAAAATGTGCATCCTTGTATTTCCCAAGAGCATCCACCGCTTTCAAGAACACCGGTCCATTTTGGGAAGATACCATGAAATTGATGAGTGGATGGCGTGCTGGATCCGTCCATCCATCGGAAACAATACTCGCTTCTGATGAGGGCCATGTTGCTCTAATTGGCTCAAGAATTTTGTCCACCTCCTTGCTTTCCTTAACCAACAATGTGGTTCTAAGCTTCTCCGAACCAGGAGGCACATAACCAGATGGAGCTCGTTCACTGATACTTCGACACATCTCAAAAAACAATGGTGACCGTGCAACATTGAATGAGATGAAGTTGAGGTAGAAAAATAAAGCAATGGTGAGGTCCACTTCTTCTCGCGCCTCTTGTTGGAAAATCTTGTCCATTGGACCACTTGAAGCTGGCCTCTTTCTTGTTGGATATGTATCACCTCTGCTAGGTGGAAATGGAGGCAGAGTGGTAGAAGGTTTCCTTAAGAATGGAATAGGATCCTCATCCTTTTTCTTGCTTGCTGCTGCTACATTGCCTAAGCCTTCTTGATCCCCCTTTCCCATTTCTCTCCTTTGGATAACACTCACACCTTTACATGAAGAAATCCCACAAGAAGGAAGGCACAACAAATGGCCCTTAACTCGGTAGTATGTGCTCTTAAACTCATCTTTGCAAAAATTGCAAGTCCAAGAGGCATTGCCTCCCCCACCTAGCTTTGCCCTAGGCCCTTATTTCCTAGTCACATACCTCCACAAAGTGTATTTTTTCTCTTGGGCTTGTTGTCATGCTAAAACAGGGTTCAATGGAGCATGAGCTCCACTGGCAGCAGATGGAGCAGTAGCAGGAGGAGTAGAAGAGCTTGTGTTTGGAGGAATAGGAAGGGAGACAATAGATGGGGCATTTCTCCCTTTCCTTTGCCCTTTAGCTCCTGCCCTAGCTGAATGAGACATTGTTCTTCTTGTTTGATGGTTGAGCTTGCAATCCGCCCAACCAAATCCACCTTAAATGGACTTTAGCACCCTTCCAAAGCCTTCAAATCCTCTTCACCTGTAAAAAAAACCCTCTTTGAGCTTTCCCAACATTTGCAAATGAAAAAAAAAAGTGAAAAATGTGTTTTAAAGAGGGCCCGACCGTCTTTTTCACGGGTTGCGTGTCCTGTTTTCGGGACACGCTGTGACAGTCACCGGACAGGCGTGTCCGAACACGGGACACACTAGAAAGTCGTGTCGGACACGATCTGTCAACGTATCCGTGTCCGACATGCGGACACGGGACACGTAGCCCATTTCTAGCGTGTCTGGTTTCTTAGCTATTTGGGAACATCTTCGTGTTATAAGATTTCCACATGAGATTTTATTTTCTGTTGAAACTTGACAAACATTATGAACAAAAGATATTACATGTTTCCCATGGCTTATCTAGACTTAAAAATGTTTATGATATACCAACTTTTGAAGTAACTGAAATTTAGTACACTTAGTGGCAAATAACTGGCATGTTCTTTTGGGCAAGGTTACTTGGGAGCGGGAAGCGAAATTTTTAGAAGCGTTTTTTATACAATATATATATTTTAATATATTTTGATGCATATATGCCAACAAATGCTTGTAGAATGTTGAATTAATCATGGAAAGCATAAAAACATGAAATAAACCATAACATGATAAATCATAATACCATATAACATCATTCATCAACCATCAATGATTCAATCAATTATCATATACTAGTGAATTCATCAAACATAGGTCCATTATCCATAACATCAAGTTATCAACCTTATAGCTTCAGAGTTCAACTTCAAACTTCAAACTTGAATTGCCATGTAATGTTCACAAAATATACCATAATAAATATAAAAGAGTCAATGACTCAAGTTCTCGAATCTCAACAGTGCAGAAACTTGAAAGTACTGTAAATAAGAAAATACAAGAAAAGTAGATTTTATGGATGTTTCCTCTTTTCATGGGAAATATCTAATTTCTTTTGCCGTTGTCTATGTTCATGAACAAAGGGAGCGGGATTTTCATCCTTAGTAGCCACCGATGTTGAGTGGCTTGAGCCATGTCCAAGACTTGGTCCTGCATGACCCCCCTCACTGATGTAGGTGGGGGTTGTGAAGTTGAACCTGGGGGCAAAGATGGTCCATCTGGAAACAAGGTAGCAGATGGTGGTGCCATTGTTGTTGTTGCTGCTGCTGCTGCATGGTCATCCTCATCGCTCAAAAGCTCTTCCTCCAAGCGCTCTAAAGTTAAGGCTCCTTCCTCCAAGTTATGCTCCTCCGGATTGTTGTCCCAAGTGACATATGATCTATCGGTTTTGGCCCGCTCACAGTAATGAGTCAACAACCTCAAGTTGTAATGTTCATAAACCAAGCTTTCTGCTCGATTTTCATTTAATCGGTTTCTTTTCACCGAGTGGATGAAGCTATAGGTGCTCCAACACCTTTCTGCAGAGGAACTGTTTACCACCTGTGAAAGCACTTTGGTTGCCAATTTATGCAAGCGTGGGCATGATGAGCCATTCATGTTTCACCACTCAATAGGAGGTGCCCTATCTTGATCTTTTCTAGCATGCAAACTACCAAACGGTCCAATCTCACTGAGGTATTTGCTTAATTCAGTACGCAATAAGGCACATTCCTCTTGATCAGGGACCAACTTGTCTATAGCAGCTGTGTACCCAACCTGTACGTCTGGATTTGTGTGGGGCTTTCTTCTAACCCCACCCTACGTGCTGGTTTGGCCAACGAAGATGGATAATAATATTTTGGTGTTAATACATATGCCAAGGCATGCAGTGGAACGTTGAGATGATCCCACCTTTTGACCACATGTGTGTGAAGATGGTCATACAAGATGGGATCCTTCGATTCAACAATATCTTTAATCTGGCCTAACATGCTATCCATCTGCTCATACACCTCCCCAATTACCGGCTTATCTGTATTTGTATCATGTGATAAATGGGCTTTGTGAACTGCAAAACAAACTTGACACTTGCCCAAAATTGACCATCAAGAACTGTGTCTTCCACGTCCTGAAAATCACGCCTGTCAGATGTGGATGTAGCCCTATCTTTCAAGACTTGCCATGATTCACTTGATACCATGCTAGCCAATGCCTCTCTTACCTTCAAAAGGCACCTGAAGGTGAGGTAATAGCTAGCAAATCTAGTCTTTGCTATCTTTAATAGCTCTAACTTTGAGTGAGCGCGGAAAATGCCATGGGCATTGCTATGGTTGGTAATAAATCTTATCATGTGCTTACCCTTTTTGTACAGTTCACCAATCTATTTGTATTCATTTTCCTTCAACTTAATAATGTCATGCATCAAAAGGTTCAATTTGTGAACCATACACCCGGACCAAAATATGTTGGGGTATTTATCTTCAATGATTGCTCCCACTGCCTTACAATTAGCAGCATTATCTGTTATGACTTGGATGACATTGTATGGACCAATAGCTTCAATGTTTTTGAGTAGGAGTTCTGCAATGTTCATGCCGGTCTTGAATTTATCTAAGTAAGTCGAAAGGAAGATTGCACCAGTAGCAGAGACACCAAGAACATTTATCAATGGCTTACCTTTCACATTGGTCCAACCATCTGATACAATTGATATCCCATACTCATTCCAAGCATTTGTGAATTGCCCCAAAGCATTTTGGATCTTGGCTTTGCCCTTGTCAAGTCCCACAGTTCTAGCTTTGTCATACCCGGGGCTCTTGTATCCTGCTGGGGCAGTGCGGATGGCCTCTACCATTTCATGCCAATAGGGTGAGCGAAGAACATTGAATGGTATGCCACATGCATAGAGAAACCGATACACTTTTGAATCCACGTCATCCCTACCACCTTGATCAAGGAAATCTGATATTGTCCTGCGGCTGCCACGTGATTGCATGGGAGAGAATCCACTACCTTGGGTGGATGGGTCTCCAGTTCTTGGTGAGCATGAAAGGTCATGGTCATTCGATAATCGTTTTGTTATGTTTTGTGCTTCAAATTCTTCCTTCTTATGGATGGCTCTTTGTGTTGATACCACATTTGGGAAAACATAAACTCCTACACTTTTTCTTTCATCACATGGCATGTGCCCACATAGATGTCTTCTCACATGGGTATATGAACCCGTGTATGTCTTTTTACAATGGGGGCAAACAAATTTGGTGGTTCCACCCCCTCTAGTTCCTGCCTGCCTTGTGACATATTTCCACAAGGGTGTGGGGTCCTCTTTGGTTTTCTTTCAGCTTTCCTCCTCCTCTTCCCCCTCCTCTTCCTCCTCCTCCCCCTCTCCATGGGAATGTGCCACTCCCCACTTCTTCATCCTCTTCCTCATTTCTCCTCCGGTTTCCAACCACCACCATCAAAATAACAAATGGAACCAACAAAATAAACCATAAACCCATCATCATGGTTGATGCCAGATGAAACTAGATATTTAAGCTGTTGCTTGCAATAGAATGAGGGAGGAACTAGAGATTTAAGTTTTTAACAATGTACATTCTATTCTAGACTCTAGACTCTAGAATTTATATTCCAAGGCCAAGCATTCAAATTTCATACTATCATAGAAATCAAAGGTCAAAAAATTTCAAAATTTCAACACAAATAAAATGACAAATGTTTAATTTACAAACATACAAAGAACTTAGAAGGTTGTAGAACCTACCTCTTTGGCTTCCGCTCTCCAATGGTGGCAAGCTGCAACCTTCTCCTCTCCTCTCCTCTCTTCTCTTCTTCTCTTCTCCTCTCCTCTTCTTTTCTTCTCTTCTCTTGCAAAATGACAATGAGGTAGGAGAAGAGGGCTTTATCCCCCAAAGCCCTCCTCCTTCCCTCCAAAACCCCTCTTCCTCTCTTCCGCGGGCGTGGGCTGTGTAAAAAGAAGGAAGCGTCTGGGGGGAGCGACAGGAAGCGAAGAGGGAGCGAGCACGGAAGCATAGGGAGCGAAAGCGGAATCGATGAGGAAGCGAATGTGGGAGCGCCTGGAGTGAGCTGAGAAGTGAACGCTTCCGGACAGGGCAAGGAGCGAATTTTTGGGCAAGGAAGCACGCTTCGTATTTCGCTTCGGATCGGGAGCGATCTAGGAAGTGCGATTCGCCTTAGCTCCCGCAGTGCTTCGGTCCGGAGCGAGCTTCCAGAGTGGGGGCGGGGGAGGGGGGGGGAGGCGCTTCCCCGCAACATAGCTTTTGGGGGGGGGGTGTTTGGTAAGCAGCTTGACTCCAAAATGCTTTACTCCCAGTTACACCAGAACATGTCTTTGCACCTGTTCTCAATGCTTGTTGGACTTCTTCTGACCCAGAGGGCAGGCGTATTGACAGGCTACAGTGTATGGCCCTTGGCCCACAATTACAAATTGCAGGTTTTTGCTTGGTTGTCATGGGATGCCAAACAAGGCCCACTGGGAAAAGTGTGGACTAATAGTTGGGCTTTGCTTAGTTTGTGGCAAAATGGAGACAGCGGATTTTTTTTTTTTGAGATTGCAGATTTACCAGTGATTGCTGGCAGCACGTTCAGGATCAACACACATTGTTGTTTCAGAGGAAGGTGCATTGGAGGGCTGCACCTTTTGGTTAGTCCTGATATCTAGTAGACAGTGCTTTATCAGGCATTTAGCACTGTCTGTGAGTCACTGCCTTACACACTATCTGAGAATAAAATGCAATCACGTTTTTGCTAGCGAGGTCAGTTCTTTCAAGTCTTTTTGTTGCAACTGGCGGAAAGAGGTACGTTTGTAATTATTGGTGAAAGGCTAGCTGCGAATTAGAGATTATTAAGATTTAGATTCATCAGCTTATTCAGATTTTATTTCTGTTCTAGTACTGCTGAGGAAGAGGATATAATTTTTCCATTGTATATAGCTTTCTGCCTTTGATCTTAGTTTCTAAATATATCTATGTTAATATAAGACTTGAAAAAAAATCTGGCTGTTAATATTGTTAGTAATCACATATAAATTATACTATGAATCAACCATCTCTATGGTTTATACAGAACACATGAAGAGCATGTATGCAAGAACATGCTAGCTTTGTGATATCATTTCCTGAATCCTAGACCAAAGACAATGGAGAAATTTGATGTTTGAAGTAGTCGAGTGGGTTTAACCTTTTTTGAGTGAAGAGAGTTGTGGAATTTGAGAATGTAGAGTATTATGACCAACTATTGATGACCTTTCAGCTTTGGCCTTGGTGATCTGGATCTGTTTAATGTTGTTGGACTAGTGTGAATACACATAGGTCAGCTCGAAGGCTCTAGCCATTCATGGGCAGAAAAAGAATAGAATCTGTAAAATGTTGGCGGAGGCACCAAAGAAATGGCTTCTGGCTTTTATAAAATGCTTAAAATTTTTGGTTGAGCTCATTCATCCAGGGTTTCTTTCTTGAATGTGTGAAACAAAATGGATTAAGCTATCAAGATAAATGAAGTGAAAGTAATACGTTGAACACTGCCATTTTGTAGTTTTTTCATTTATGCGTGCATGTGATCAGGGATATCAAATGAAGCAGCTATATGTTTGTTTATTTTATGTTGTTCTTGTCACTTTACGTGAGGGAAAAGGGAATAGCTGACTTGATTCTCATACTTCTTTGATTGGTGGCAGGACAGAAGCAGATCCTGCATTATTGGCAAATTATGTGCTGGCACTGCTGAAGAACAATAAGCCTAAGAAGGAATTGCAAAAATTATGTGTTGATAAACTGTACGATTTCCTTGGAGATGGTACATTCCAATATTAAATTCTTTGTGCCTCTCATTTCTGATATTTTTTGGCATTTCTATATAGTATTTAGCTTACACTGTTGTGATGTACGTAATTAATGCTTCTCCGTTATCAGGCAATGTATGTGCTATCTTTCTAAATTTTTGTCTTGTGAAGCCTGAATTATTTCAAAATTTACACTTTTCTTATGTGTTCTGTTGTGCAAGTGTGTGATATTGCCCTATGGATAACAGATTAAAAGATGTTCGATGAAATGTTATGGGTATGGCATTGCTTGTCAAGGCTGCCAATTAAGGAAGTCTTCACAGACTAACTTCAATACAGATAAAATCTTTAGGCCCTGATTAATACTCACTCACCATGGGTATCCACAAAAGCTTCAAATGTTGTATTTTAGCAATAGCATTTGGTGCTTGAGGTTTAAGTTCTGTTTGTCTCCCTTCTGGTCTTTTTAAGTGGACCGTTTATTCTTGATTGTAGCAAGCAATGTGTTATACAAACCGATCAGTTCCTATTCAGCTCTCACAGAAAATATATTTTGGACGCGTGGCTTTATTGGAGAAGTGGTGATAGATAAGAGAAGAAGTCACTAGTATTGTATGGGTCATAAAATCTGAGATGGGATTTTATTATAGAAATTGTCTCCTTCGACATCTACAATCCTAGACATGTTGACAGTATTTTTTGGTTGAAAAGTTTAACTAAAACTATTTTACAGGGCCATATGGGTAGTCATCTTTAGATTTAGTCTGAATGCCTGTCGTGCTGTCTTGCTGCAGTAATTTGCCTTAATAGAAACATTTGGAAGAGATAATTTGTGCTTGACAAACTGCGAGTCAACTAGCACTTCCTTTTTTGGTCCATTCAGATGCTAATTAAGGGTTTAGGGCATAGGATCAGCTCAAGGATCTTCAATGTAATTGGTGATGGTATTGAGTGGATACAATTTAGAAGTGCATTGGGAATGCCAATGCGTTTATGTGCACGATTATTAATCAAACTTCTGGCTCTGCTCTATATTTTACATGTGGCACTAGATACATGTTAGATTCCTTACCTTCAAGTCATGTCAAAATCTACTAGGTGTTGCGTGGTGTTATAGAGTCATAGACAGTGGACACATATTAACATCAATGGGCTATCCACAACTCTTTAGCTCTAGGTGGCAAGGACACAAGGCTCACTGTAGGTATTTTCAAGCCTTTGCAATTCCTCTATCTAATGAGATAGGGAGGCACAAATTCGAGGTATCAAGCTAGGCCAAATGGATTTTAATGTACAAGGGATGACAAAATGGACATAATTTTCATGTTAGATGGATGGATTTGGTACCTGCTAGCAAACTCCTTTGACTTATTTTTTTCTATTGTGTTATCAAAACTTGTAGAGGACATTGAATGGACGGTCCAATCTAGTGTCAACTAGGTGAGATACCTTCTCAAATTATTGCTGTATTCACATTGTACTTGCTTCAACTATAGATTGTTGTTACATTGCCATTAAAATTATTTGAGATATTCATATTATCTTAATTTATTAACATTATACTTAACAGGCCTCACATTAGTATATGCTAACGATGATGTTAATAGAAATATTTAATGATAAATTAATATTATAGTTTCCTACAATTTATATAAAAATTGTCGCACATGGATTTGACCCGGCTAGGACTGGGCAGGACTTGATGACTTGGGAAAGACTTGGCAAAGACTCTATAAATATAAAAAATAAACTCAAAATATTGTCTAGGTGAGTTTGGGCCAGTCTGGCAAGTTTGGGGAATGTCTTGGCGAGTCTAGGTGAGTTTGGTCAGGTCTTGTTGAGTCTATCTGAGTTTGGTCAAGTCTTAGTGAGTTTGGTTGAGTGGCGAGTCTAGGGACGAGTATGAGGTGAGTACTCCATCGAGCTAAGATCGACAAGACTCATGAGTATTTGCTTAGTTAGACTACTCTAATTTATATTTCTATGAAAATAAATAGATATTCATATGTATTTTATTTTGTGGTAATATCAATGTTAAAGGATATAAATGTTTGTGTATTGACAAGCTCCAAGGGTTAGTTCAAGTGGTTTGAGTTGTCATGCCAAAGCTGTTTTGGCAAAGGTGTCACGAGGACAGATCCACCTAGGTCCCTCAATGTTAGGCCTACTTGTTGTTCGTTGACAACATTTACTTGAGTGTTGCTCATGGAATGTGAGGAAGTGCTTGGGGGGTTTCCATGAGGAAGTTTTTCATGGAAACTATATGTTTGTCTATTTTATTATTCAGCTTAAATGTTATGTATGCTATGCTATTTTAATTTTAATGTTGGTTGGTTGTAAGCATGATTGATGATAGGTGGATGTGACATCATTTGTACAAATAGAGGTCTTGTAGATTGATTCCACATAAGTTGATCTTGAAAGGGATAGAAGGGGATGGTTGAATCTACAACTATGTTGCACAAAACTCCTAAACTTCCCATGTACCAATATTGAAAACTAGCGGAAACTTGAAATGCCTTGAAATTTTTTGAAAACCCCCAATCACCCATGAGGGGCATGGGCCCATAAGAAGTCTAGAAAACTCTAATCTATGGAAAATGAAGACAAAATAACCTCTAATTTGTTTCTAATCCTACCTACAAATTAATAAATCATTCTTATTTTATTGCAAAATATGATATATACTTTTTTTTTCTTTTTTTCTTTTTGGCGAAAAGCTATCACAGGAAATCCTTAGGCACTTCCCCTCATTTTGAGGATGGTACATGTTGTCACATATATAGTAGCTGGGCTACTTTTGTTCCTGAGCAGTACTAATCAGTTCTTTGTGATGAAATTTAAACTAGCAGATTTAACTTTGATCTCAGTCAAGCATGCATTTAACTCAGCCCACTTAGCATATGTAAATAATTTTTCACAAGAAATGAATTTTGGAAATGAAAAATTTCTCTGCCTGTAAATGAAATACTAAATCTACTTCATCTTTTCACTTTTAAAATCAACATGCAAACCATAAATTTGACACAAAGGATTTTGGTCAATGACCCAGGAAAAACCCAAGACGGGAAAACCTGTGAGAGAGAGAGAGCTTTTATTAATTTCTTAGGGCACTTTCAGAATTTACAATGAACACAAGAT
>LPNX010333297.1:340848-371122 GCA_001517045.1 Pseudotsuga menziesii | reverse complement strand
GTACCACACTGCATCTGGAACTGTGCTTGTGGACAAGCACATCACAAGAGAGAACTCGTTCTCGAAACGAGAAGCAAAATCATCAACTTCCGCTGTAGCTGCCGTCTGACTCTTTCCCTGATTCTTCTTCCTCTGAGGACATGTCACTGCATAATGTCCATTCTTGTTGCATGCCCAACAACGAACTCTGGACAAGTCTTTCTTTCCCTCACTTCCTGCTTTGGCCCCAGCTTTGGGCCCCTTCTTGGTCTGCTTCTTCTTCTTGCCCCCTTTGGCAAGAAGAGCCACATTCTCCTCCTCACCTCCTCCCTGCTGCTGACTGGAACTCCCTCCAACTCTGAGTTCCTCCTGAACAAAATCATCCCATAGCCTCTCCCAAGTAGGCATGTTCTCTCTGGCAACAATGCCACGAACAAAGCTATCCCATGACTTTGAGAAGCCATTAAGAGCTAGCTTCACAAGCTCTTCACTCTCAACTGCATCCGCAACAGCACCCAGTTCATTTCTCACCTGAGACAAACGAGTAAGGTAGGAAGTAACACTTTCCCCTTTGGTCATCTTCACTCCCCTTAGCTTCTCTCTAAGCATCATCTTCCTGTTTTGGTTTGAGCTCTGATAGAGCTTAACCAGGGCAGCCCACATCTCATAAGCATTGTCCTTATCGGACACATGTGGCATAACATGATCTTTAACCGCATCCATGAGAATACGCTGTGCTTTAATGTTTCTCTTTTGATAAGCAGCATATGCAACTGCATCAGCAGTCTTATCAGGTACAGTTACAGGAGACTCCACAATATCTCACAACTCAACTTCTTTAAACAACAAACTTATTCTCTGCTTCCAAGGATTAAAGTTCCCTGCCCCCCCTAATCTTTCCTCAAACCTTAAGCCAGTAGCCATACTGAAAAAAAGCAAAAAGAAATAACAACCAACCAGCCAACCAAGATCTGGAAATGATATTAACTTAGTCAACAAAACCCTCACTACTTATTCCTCCGGATTCTGTAAAAAGCTTTCCCTTATCCCTTCAAATCTGAACAATGGTTTGCAGCTCTCTTTAACTCTGCTCTGATACCATGATGAAATTTAAACTAGCAGATTTAACTTTGATCTCAGTCAAGCATGCATTTAACTCAGCCCACTTAGCATATGTAAATAATTTTTCACAAGAAATGAATTCTGGAAATGAAAAATTTCTCTGCCTGTAAATGAAATACTAAATCTACTTCATCTTTTCACTTTTAAAACCAACATGCAAACCATAAATTTGACACAAAGGATTTTGGTCAATGACCCAGGAAAAACCCAAGACGGGAAAACCTGTGAGAGAGAGAGAGCTTTTATTAATTTCTTAGGGCACTTTCAGAATTTACAATGAACACAAAACAATTTATCTCTGCATTTCCAACTTGGAAATATGTGTCATTTGCTTGGCTGTACGGCTGCTACAGAAATACAAAGGAGAACACCTTTCACACGTGCCACAGAACTCTGAGATGAACTGCCTTCACACGTGCCAGACTGATCTATCATTTGCTGTACGGATTCTGGAATGCGTGCCACAGAGAAACGCCTTAACTCTGCTGTACGGTACGGCCAGAAGGAGTACGGCCTGCAATCATTAATGTCTGCTGCCCATTTTCTAGAAAATCGAGCCAATAATTATCTCTTGCTGTTCTGTATGGTCTGCAATATTAATGGCTGAAATCTTCTTTGGAAAACGTGCCACTCCAGTATTCCAATCTCTGATGTACGGCCTCTTTTCTTCTTGCTCTGCAATTAATATTTCAAATGATGAAACCCTAGCTCTCGTCCTTTGTCTTTCAGCTTGCCTCTCCTCCAACGTAGAGTAAAAAATTGATGTCTATCTTTGCATTCACCTTTTTGTTCTTTCATTTAGGGTTAGGGTTTTACTTTTTAATCCAATGGTCAAAATAGATTTTAATCCAATGGTTCACATTTAACCCTCATTAATTAATTCAACTAATTAATTAATGTCACTTTATTAAAGGGACCCACTTTGTCACTTTATTAATAAAGTGAAACTCACTTTAAAATTAGAACACTAATGACACTTAAAAAAAATGACATTAAGGCTAGGCAACATATTAATGTGTCCCCACCATGCTAGACATCACACATGGCAAAGACACCTTTTCCTAGGTAACATTTTAACACTTTGAGCCAGCCTTTTACTATGAGATTAGCAGATGATGAACCATAATTGATGATCTCCCACTTCCAGCAGATCCAGAGTATCCAGATTGACCAGTTCTATGCCATGACCAAGCCTCATGACCCCAGATTTGATGTCTGAGTTAGCCATTGTTTTTTTATGACTCAAAGCAGAGTATTACAATGCCCATGATATAGCAGCAACAATTGTTTCAGTGATCCTTAGATTGTTTCTAGATTCGGTGTAGGTATATGACCCAGGTGATATAATGGATTTGTGCTTAAAGATGTTGATGTTGCTCTGTTGTCTATTTTAGCAGTATGACTTAATGAGTAGTGGTTGTATGTTTGTGATGCTTTATTGGTTTGTTTGAAATCTAAAATTATAAGTGATCTAACTATTTTGGTCGAGAGAATCCTTTGTATACTCGTTGGTCATGCCCTACTTTCAGTATGGATTTGGTCATTGCCCTCCCCCCCCCTCTTAGGACACAATTTGCTAGTCATGGAATCATCTTCACCGTCTCCATTCATCCTTGGACCTCCCTCTGTTATAGATTAACCTTGACTTGAACTTGACTAGTGACATTTGGGATTTCCCCCACCTTCACCTCTATGTTAGAATAGGTCTCCATGTATAAATTGTGTTTTGGTGTTGGTTTATGTGATGTTTATAACAGAAAATGTCTACCTCTAGGTCTTGAACACAAGTAGTTCTACCAAAGAAATGTCTCTAGACACTAAGGCGTTGAAGCTTAAAGTTTTTCTAAATGGATGCCTTGCCAGCATAATAACAGTGTCTCTAGACACTTCTGCAAATAAAAGTGAACTAGCCAGTTGCCAAGAGATGAGCATTCATCCATTGTATGGTGTAAGGCTCATTTATCCCCACAGGGTATCAAGGTGAGGCAAGCCCCAAAAGGCTGAGTCTTTGTCATTTTCTGGAAGCCCAGAAGGCTTTCCAGGGCACCTGCTCTTGGAGGCTGGCAAGTTAGTAATAAGAAATAAAGTTGATGGTTGGACGATGAGCACCCATTCTTTGTATAATGTACGACACACTTGTCCTCAGGGGGAAACAGGGCGAGATTGACCCCCAAAGGGTCATGTCTTTGTCATTTTCTGGAAGCCCAAAAGGTTTTCAAAGGCAACTCCTTCTAGAGGTTAGCTAGTACATACTGCTGTGCAAATAAATAATAAAAAGGTTGCTTGTCTAGAGTCTAGTGGAGCCTTCTCATCATTCCACACATTTGTGAGACACTGCCATTCCCCTATTGTTCACCTAGTTCAAATTGTGTTGTGTGGATTACCTTGTCCTCTAGCCCAGATGCATACAGTGTCAAGTTATCAAGTCATCCCCTTGGCCTTACTTGATTTCATTCACCTTCACCCATGACTAGCAAAATGGCTAAATCCATAAATGAGTATACACCGGAGGGTCTTGTTAAAAGTAGTTGATCATTTTAATTCAGATTATTTATATATATGTTGTGCTTATATTCACCAACATAAGCTACTTACAATTGAGTCTCATTATTAACATAGATAATGGAGCATGCATATCTGTTCTTGCACTTTGAGTTTAGCATTTGGGTCATTATTTGATCAATCTTGACTTGGTCAACCTAGTGTTGACCAAGTTGTTAGAGATTTAGCTCTAGAGGCACTCCGCATGTTTTTGTTTTGTATGCAGAAATGACCATGCACTAGTTAGGCTACTTTACTTTGTAATGTTGTTTTATAAAGTTTAAAGTGACTTTTATGTAAATGAGACTTTTATAAAGTATTCCCTTGTTTTAATTTTATAAAGTGACTTTATGAGATAAAGTGCATTTGTTTCATAAAGTAAATGTGACTTTATTAAAATTAAATGTAACTGCTTTTGGGGGGAAAGTTTCTCAACCCTTGATCTTGAAAAGGCAAGATTTAATCTTGGCCTTTGGATTTAGGGAATGGGGAAGGTGAAAAGCCACTCTCAAGTTATAAGAGAGAGCCTAGGATAGTGTGCAAGACAAGTTGAAGGAAAGCATTTCCAAGAGTGAGCATTTGGCTGAGTTATTTGTAGAGAGAGAGAGGGAGCTGCAATTTTTCTCAAGGGGGCACGAATCCCAAGGAGAAATTTCTTTTTCTTAAGAGGGCACGAATCCCAAGGAGCTGGGCAGTTTCCCAAGGCATTTAGTTTCTGCTGAGTTGTACTTGTTCCGTACAACAATGGCACAGATTTCGAGAAAAAAAATTTATGGGCATGATTTTCGAGAAGAGAATTTTTTTTCTTTTTTCGAGCACAGAAATCCGTACAGTCTCGTACAGTCTGCTGGGCACAAAAATTGAGGTGGGCACGAAAATCGAGAAATCTGGTACAGTCATTAATGCTGAAATAATTGTTGCTATAAATTATTTTTTTGCCTGATAAATGCTGTAATAAAATTTCTCTTGGACTGGTTTTCCCTGGGGTGGGGTTTTTCCAGGGTCACATTAACCAAAATTCTACTGTTTTATGGGTTTATCAATCTACTGTTTTTTATGTGTATTTCCGCTGCTACAGACTTAGTTTCAGTGTTTCAGCTTGTTGGGGTATTGATTTAAACGCAAGAGAAGTTTTTTATTATTAATGACATGTCTAAGTCTGAAATCTGAGCAAACTGAGTGTTTGAGAAAAGTCTGAAATTTTGGTCAATATTTTTACACAGGCCAGGAGTAGGATCCGGGATGAGTTTTGGACTAGTGGTTTTGATTATGATTATTATGGTCTACAGTTGTTCATTAGACATTCATGTTCAAACGATGATTTGCTATGATGGTGGGTTTGAGTACTCACTCATTCCTAGTTGATTTGGGCATTCTGAGTCCATTGGCACAGCTGGTTTTTAGTTTCGAGCAGCTCCAGGAGAGATATGGGTCTTTCAGGCATTTTGCAGCAGATTTTCCTTAAGTTGCGGGGAATCGCTCCTCCCCCTGACGAATTGCTCCCGATTCGTGGTCCGTGAGGAATTGATGAGGAATCGCTCCCGGAATTGCAATTCCTCATCGATTCCTCCCGGGAGCGTTTTTCGGAATCACGATTCCGTTAAAAAAATCACTCGACTTTTTCGGAATCGTGGAGGGAGCGTTTCAGGAGCGATGCTCCCAGAGCCATTTTGGAGCACTCCTGGGACGATTTCGAAGGGAAAAAAATGCTTCCCAAATCACTCCCTGAGCGATTCTGCGTCATGAATTTTTTTGTTTCTCATTTTTTTAATTTTTTTGATGGTTGCTTAGGGTTTAATTAGTGTTTATAAACACCATTGGCCTCCATTTGGACTCATTCTATTCCTCATTTGCTTGTTTTCATTTTTCTTGCTAGGGCTTTGAGTGGCTTTGCTAGTTGTCTGAGAGCAAATTTGTAGGAGCTTGGAAGGGAGATTTGAGGAGAGATTGAAAGATTCTATTTGTGAGAGCTTGGAAGGAAGATTGAAGGCTTCCAAACATTCAACCATCCTTGAAGAGCCAAAGAGGTAGGCTCTAAAAACCCAATCTTTGTTTGTTTTTGAAAAAACTATTTCACTATGTTAAAATTTTAAATCTTGTATGTGTTTTTTTTCTACCCTTTCCAATTTCTTCTTCTCCATCATTCTATTGTAGGCAAGAAGTGATTCTCATATTGAATCAACAAGCATGATGGGTATGTGGTTTTTGTGGTTGGTTCCGATTCTTCTCATGATGGTGGTGGTGGGAAGTAGATTTGGTGGTGGCAATGATGAGGATGAAGAGATAGGGAGTCGCACATACCATGGAGAGGAGGAGGAGGAGGAGATTGAGAGTGATGAGGGGCCAAAAAAAGACACAACACCTTTGTGGAAGTATGTGACAAGGCTTGGGGGAGGGAGAGGGGGTGGAACCACAAAGTTTACATGCCTCCATTGTAATAAAACTTACACAGGTTCATATGCCCGTGTGAGAAAACATTTGTGTGGGATTATGCCATGTGATCAAGGTAAGGCTAGTGGAGTCAAAACATGTGACAAAGTGTCAGGTAAAGAAAGAAACAAATACAGGATGGAAGAAGAAGCCGCTCAAAACAATTCCAAGAGATCAAGGGTCGAATCTGAATCCCCACAGAGAATGTTTAGTGGTGGATTTGGATCATCGTCCACCCATGCTAGTGGATTCTTGCCTATGCAAAAAACATTATCAGATTTCCTTGACCTTGGTTGCAGAGATGATGTGGATTCAAAAGTTTACAGGTTTCTCTATGCATGTGGTATGCCATTCAATGTTCTTCGCTCACCCTATTGGCATGAAATGGTACAAGCCATCAATGGTGCCCCTAAAGGATATAGGAGCCCTGGGTATGCCAAAGCTAGAACTGTGGAATTTGACAGGGAAAGAGCCAAAATTAATAGTGCTCTTGGAAAGTTTACAAATGATTGGTCGTTATATGTGTTAGATTTTTATCATTCAAGCTAGCATGATCTTAGGATCTTATCTAAGAGAATAACATGCACAACAATAAACACAAGAGACAAGAGATAGAATTTTCCTCAGGGAAACCATAAAGGAGAAAACCCCGCAACTTCCTCAGAGATAGAATGAGCACCAATGGCAGCAGTAAAACCCGAAAACATAAAGATGATCTCCACAGCTTCTCTCTCTCTCTCTCACTCATGCGCCCCAATGAGAGAGTGTGTGTGTGATAAATAGAGAGTCTCACTCTCTATTTATATTCTTACGTTCACTTAACCTTTAACTCTGTTATGTAGGCTCAAGTAATCCTAACTCAGTTATGTAGGCTCGAGTAACCACAATTGGGGTACTAATGACCCGACTTACATTAACTCACCTAGGGCCGACTTCTCTAGGAGAGTCTAATAACCCTAGTGCCCCACAACTGTGGGGACTTTAACCCTTGATCAATAGGAGGGTTACCCACAATGACTTTACATGACTTGTTTACATTATTGAATCTCCCGATAGGAACATTGGGGCATGGCATGACTCAAATACATTACAGACACTTCCCGGAATAAACATCGGGGTACAATACATAAGATATACAAGTGAATACATTCCGAAGTTACAAATACATCAACAATATGGGGTGTCCATTGTATCTGATGGGTGGACAAATGTTAAAGACAAGTCATTGATAAATATTCTTAATGTGTCTGCTAGTGGTGCGGTCTTCCTTTCAACTCATGACTACTCAGATCGCTACAAGACTGGTATCAATATTGCACAACCTTTACTTGACACCATTCAAACGATTGGGCCATACATTGTCATTCAAGTGATCACAAATAGTGTTGCTAATTGCAAGGTAGCAGGAGCAATCATTAAGGATAAGTATCCCAACATATTTTGGTCAGGGTGTTTGGTTCACACATTGAACCTTTTGATGCATGATATTGTTAAGATGAAGGACCCTAGTTACCGATGGATTGGTGCCTTGTACAAGAGAGGTAAGAAAATGTGATATCCCAAATACTGATATTCCCTAAAATGTTCTACTGTAGTGCTGACTCGGACACTCAATCTCATACAAAAATACGAAATAACTAGAAATGCAAACTTGCCATGCAAAAATGCCCTAAACTGTAGCTGAATTAGGGTTAGGGTTTGCAGACAGAAATTAACACTTACCACTGATATCCCGGCTGATAATGACTCCAGAGGTAGCTGCATGCATAAAGATCCGAATAGGTGGGTTAGTAGTACTCCTTTCCTCCGGTGTTATCGCCCCACAGTACCGTAAGCACCCTCCAGACTGAAGGTGACATTTTTGTAGGAGGAGAGGTCAGATCAAGCTGAAACTTCGTGGGCTTGTCCGTTTGCTGATGCCGGAGAGATAGACTGTCACATGCGAAGGTTTGGCAGCCTTTAAGCACCTTAGCGAATGGATCTGTGGTTCTGCTGCTCACGCCCCCCAAGCTCTCTGTTTGCTGATAGCTGCTCCAGATGAGCAAACTGATGGCTGATAATCGTTGTATGTCGTAGGATAGGCCTGTTGAGAATGAGGAAGCTGACATGCGGAGGAAAGACTAGGTTTTGTGGTCCCAACGAATCCTTCTGTTGTTTCCCCGCTACTTCCGATTGCAAAACGTAGATCTATCAATAACCCTTCGGAATTTGCTGGATCTCCAAATACTGAAGTATATGATGAATGCTGTGGATAAACCTGGATGATCTATCCCAATAAGAGACTAGGGCAGATATCTCACTGCCGAACCCTCGCTAGCTGAAGACACCGTCTCCATCCCCAACTGTCGCGGCTGCACACTGTGCTGCTGCTCGAAACTCCAAAATCAATCAACAATAATAATAGATAGCCTCTTTAGTGTAATCACCCTCTTAAATAGAACTTCATGCACTTGTAGGGTTCGCATGTCACTTTTAGGGTTTATGCTTCGCATTTGCATGCATGCAATTCTAATTTGCTGTTGACTTTTAAGCCTAAAGAAATAAGGCTTCTTTTATTTGATTGATGACTTGACACTGAATGAATGTCTTGTCCTGCTCTAAGTATCAAATGCCTTCTCATGTAGTACTCGCTCGAACCAATGGGAATTAAGCAGGTTAGCGAGTGTTTTGGATGCTTAATTAGAGGGAGACATTACAGAAAATGATAAAATTTATCACCAATCATAGCATGGCCCACCACATTTTTTGCAACCACTCTAGGTTGGAGCTATTGAAGATTGCAAAGACTAGATTTGGTAGCTACTACCTCACCTTCAAGAGGCTTTTGATGGTAAGAGAGGCATTGGCTAGTATGGTCTTAAGTGATTCATGGCAGGGATTGAAAGACAGAGCTGTAAGCGCATCTGATAGACATGATTTTCAGGAGGTGGAGGACACCGTTCTTGATGGTCATTTCTGGACACAGGTTAAATATGTTCTACAATTCACCAAGCCCGTTTATAATATGATTCGTTTTGCGGATACAGATCAGCCGGTGATTGGGGTGGTGTATGAGCAAATGGATAACATGCTTGGTCATATCAAAGACATTGTTGAGCAAAGAGATGCAATCTTGTATGGCCATATTCATAAACATGTGGTCAAAAAAGTGGGATAATTTGAATGTTCCACTCCATGTCCTTGCATATGTCCTTACCCAAAAATATTATTCCTCATCTTGGTTGGCCCAGCTTGCACCTGGCGGTGGAGTTAGGAAAAGACCACACATAGATCTAGAGGTGCAAAATGGGTATATGCTTGCATTAGACAAGTTGGTCCCTGATGAGGAGGAGTGTGCTCAAGTACGAAGTGAATTGAGCGAATACATCAGTGAACATGGAGTCTTTGGTACCTTGCATGCAACCAAAGATCGAGAGAGGTTGGAGCCTATCCGTTGGTGGAACATTTATGGCAGTGGTGCCACATATTTGCATAAATTGGTGGTGAGGGTGCTTTCACAGGTTGTCAATAGTTCTTCTGCAGAGAGGTGTTGAAGCACCTATAGCTTCATTCACAACGTCAAGAGAACTAGTTTGAATACAAAACGGGTCGAAAGTTTGGTTTATGTGCACTACAACTTGAGGCTATTGTCCCATTATTGTGAAGCAACCAAGAATGATGGAACTTTTTTGACTTGGGACAACAATCCAGAGGAGGCTAATGTGGAGGATGGAGCCATTGCATTAGAGCACTTGGAGGATGAACTATTGGGTGATCCTCATCCGATTCATACATCAGAGATGCTACCCCCAACCACCAGCAGGTTTACAGATGCAGGAGTTTTGCCTTTAGCTTTACAATGTCTGACAATCCGTGGGGGCCATTCATCTTCTTCTTGTGTTCCACTATCACTTCCAACAGGTCCTATTCCACCTAGAACACGAGAAAAAAAATTGGAAGTTTCTCGTGGCAAGAGGAAAACTTAGTAGATTAGTAGATAGTATCATAATACTTTGTATTTCATGTTTATTATGGCCTATTTTGTAAACATTATGGCCTGCTTTGAAGTTTGAAGTTTGAACTTTAAATTGTTGACTGCATCTTGATGCTTATCATCTTATGATCTTACAACTCTTTGGTATTGAATATGATATTATGATGCTTTGTTTCATTTCATGGTTGATGTTATATGTTAGACCGTTAGAGTTTGTTGATGGCAAATATTATATGTTGAAATTTGAAGATTGATGTTGTTGATGATTGATCATTTGATGACAATGCTACAAGTCATCGCTCCTAGATGATTGATGTTATATGTGACATGTGTATTAATGGTTATATCTATGTTTTCTATAGCTAATTTGTTATAATACATGTTTTTTTAATATATATGCATGAAAATATATAAAAATATATATTATATAAAAATGCTCCCAAATCAAAATCTTCGGAAAATTTCGCTTTTCGCTCCCGCTCCCCGCTCCCAACAACGTAGGATTTCCCTAGGAAATTAAAAAATAAAACATAGTGTAGATATTGGTGAGATCTCCTAGGGCGCTAGAGCGGATCCTTGGGGTGCAACCAGTCGATTGTACCATATACCTGGGCTGCTAGACACATTTGTTCAGTCATTGTTTTGGGTAGATGCTTCTTGGGTGAGATTTTGACAGTTTTATGTTCCCAAGACAACAATTTAGTGATAAAAAATGGCTAATGAGGAAATCGATTTGGGAAATTAAGGTGAAGGAATGACATGTAATTGGTCCAAGGCACAATGTTTGGGTCACCTTCATCATCCGGCATCAACTTCACTTCACTTGGGGTCCACGCATCCTTGATTTATGCAGTTAGAGGGTGTTTTGATGTATTTTCAGGGAGATTCCCTAGTGATTTTTATCACGCCTTTATATTACTTGCCACCACGCCATGTTGTTGTGCCATGGGGCCATGCTAGTGAAGGATGTTGTAACCTCCTAGCCCCCCACCATGTGCTATTTTATGTTATTGATCATTTTTATGTGGTGTGCCCCCTCATTGGGCATTTTTAGTGATGCGCCCCCCTCTTTTAGTGAATTGATATGTGTATGATGTATCTGGCTAATCTTAGTCGTAGATTAGGATGATATTATCTTTTGATCTTGACCCTTGATCTTTTTGGATCTAGGTTTTATGTATTGGACAAATCTATATATTGAGATGCTCTCTCATTGAGTCATTTGTAAAAGGGACTTTTGGCTCTTGAGCTCTTGGAATAAATAAAATATTTTTGCAAAACCCTCGAAAGTTTTGTTGAATGTCTTGTATGAATATTGGAAAGTCTTATTCTCTCTATTATTCTTGCAGATCTATGTATTTCCAATATTTTTGTAGGTTGTCATCCACTTGGTGAAGGAAGCGATTTGGGTAGGGGCACTATTGTGACGGAGCTCCATAACATTCTCTCAAATCGCCATTGATTCAAGGAGTATCTTTATTGTGTCTTACAACCATCTTGATTTTCTTTGATTAATCTTTCTTCATCATTTCATCCATCTCTTTGCAAATCGATTCTCATTGTAGATCTCTTTTGCAGGAGGAGGGAGCACTTGGCACCTTGGAGGGATGAGCGATTTCATTTGGAGAGGCATAGAAAACGCTCATAATTGATTCGACAGGCAAGATCATCGTCATACAAGGTTAGTAGCAAGTATTTCTAGGTACATTTGGATTTGTTTTATTTTTCTTGGGCTTAATCCAATTGTCACCATAAAACGCTCTTTCTTCAAACCCTAGTTTGTAGATTTGATAGATTCGGTGAATTTTTGATGATGACCATCAAAACCCACTTGAAGATTGTTGAATAAACCCTAGATCTTGAATTTCACATTAATCAGACTCAATTTGCCATGGGATCTAGCACTAGTCACTCTAGGTGGGGCGCCCCCTTTGGGTGGGTGGTCGAAATTTCAGATCTATCAGCTGGGTATATTTGAACCCACCTCAAAATCACAAATCTATCCTTAGGATCCCGATCTAGTCACCCTTTGCCCTGGTCTACCTTTTGGGTCCGCTTTGTCCACTTTTGCATATTTTCCTAAGTGGGTCCTTTAGGGTTTCTTTTGTATGTGGCTAGATCTGTCTAGATCTGCTTTGCTTAACTCACTATGGTACTTCCCTTATCAAGTTGGGTTATTTTCCCTATTCGCTAAGCCTCCCCAACTTTGTCTTAACCATTTTACCACATCCTTTCCATAGATCTAGATTCCCTCACTCACTATCTCTCTTCTTTCTTTCGTTGCATACCCCTGGGAGTGTTTTGAGTAGGTTCGCTAGCCCTCTCAGGCTAGCATGGTCTCCCCCTTGGTAATTTTTTGAAGTGATCTTAAGTTACGAGCCCGTCCGGTGTGACAACTACCCTTCATTTGTAGTGGACGAGGCTGTTGCAGTGTCACTGGTTAGCTACCCCACCTCTACTGTCTTGGATTGGATACCTTTAGTGGGTAGCTACACCTTGTGTGATAACAATACCTAAGGTAAACTGTTTGGTTGCAACCTAACCTGGCAGAGACATTAAGTGAGGCCCTAGCATAGCCACCCGAAAATTTGACCCCAAGACGTTTTGCTTGTTGTTACCAAAACTCATCCACTTGAGCTAGTCCATATATATATATATATCCCATTTGCTAAACTAGTACAAGTTTCGACGTTTCGTGCAACTTAGATCTGCAACTATACCAAATACTCCAATGCTTTAAAAACCGGTCAGACCGGAACCAGAACCAGATCGTTTGACCGATCTAACCACCTGAGAGAACCGGAAGAAAAACTGGGTCGGGGATTGGGTTGGTAACAAACTGACTGGCTAGGTGACTGAACCGGCCTTTCCGGTACCAAACCGGTCTGAATTGACCGGTTCGGTACCAAATTGGTTTGAACTAGCTGTGAGTTTGATAAAGAACGAGCTAGGTTGCTTTGATAAAATCGTAGGTCATTGTGCTTTCAAAAGTGGTTTACCTTGCGGTGCTTTGAGGAGACTCATCCTCGACCATACCACACCACACAAGAGGAACTTCATGAAGCTATATTACATCAACACCCTTTATCTGCTCAAGTAATTTCTCATGAAGTTCTTCTAGCATTAATACAAGGTGAGAATGTACATATCTTCCATCAATCTTCCTTTCTCCATCCTTGATGTCATATCTTGTCACTCCTGCTAGGGTCACAAGAGCCTCCACAGGAAAGTGCTGCTGAAGGAAGGCCAAAGAATGCCTAAAAAACGACCCTGAATTTATTTCAATTAAAATTGTATTTTTTTTGTATTTTTAAATAGTCCGGTTTATTGGAATCAAACCGTCTTGGTTCATTACCAGTTTCGGTTACGGTCCGAGTTGACCCTTGACCGGTTCGATTCTCGGTTCTAGTTTATAAAACATTGTTATTGCCAAATTGATGATGAGAACCATTGCATTGACATTACTTAGTATGTATATTTAAAATTTCTAATGCTATGATTTTGATTAGAGCATTTTATATTGGATTTGCTTTCTTATTGAGATTGTTTGGTGTCCACTGTCAACATTATTGTTTTGGTTTTATTATAGCATTCACATGATACACAAGAAAGAGTGAGAAAGTAAATAAGATGATATATTACTAATTATTATTCCGAGGTTTGCACATCATGTTTTATTAATATGCCCACTTGATATTTATTGAACCATCTACTTCTAATACTATGCTAGTCATATGTCACATGAGTTACATGCCATATTAGTAACTCTACGCACAACATACTTGAGTGCTAACTATTCTCTAACACCCCCCCACAACACGAATTGTGTTGTGTTACTTAATTACACCATTGCCAACACTAAATACAATGACTTAAATGGAGAATAACCCAAAGATGGCACCATTTCATATCAATTGGCAAAGCCTTGGGAAAGAATTGGCAGATACAAAAAAGAACTCAAAATATGGTCTAGGGAAGTTTGGCGAGTCTTGGTGAGCCCAGTTGAGTCTTGGTGAGTCTGGTTGAGTGGTGAGTTTAGGGACGAGTATGAGGTGAGTACTTAACCTAGCTAAGACTCAACAAGACTAGCAAGTCTTGGTCTAGTCAAATTACATTGATTTTACATCTATATAAATAGATATTCATGTTAGCTCCAAGGGATAGCTCAAGTGGTTTGACTTGCCATGCTGAAGCCATAATGGCCAAGGAGTCATAATGTTGATTCCACTTGGGTCCCTTGGGGTTATGCATATGTGTTGTTAACTTGTTTGTTGAATGTGAGAAAGCGCCTGGAGGGTTTCCCAAAGGAAATTTTCCATAGAATTTGTTTTTGTGTATTTACTATTCTACTTCAATGTTATGTATGCTATATGCTATATTAATTTTAATGTTGGTTGGTTGTAAGCATGATTGATGACATCATTCTTACATACAAAGGTCTTGTAGATTGATTCCACTTAAGTCGATTTTGAAAGGGATGGAAGGGGATTGTTGAATCTACCATTACTCTTTCCAAATTCATGATGAGGACTATTGCATTGACATATGTGAAGGGGGATATGTATGCAAGTATATTTTCTTTTGTGGGGGGCTATTATGGAAGGAGGGTGAACTTATGGAGTATTAGTTTCTTCTATAACATGCTATTTTCTCTCAAAAGTGGAGCGCTCTACTTGGAAACTACTAGTTTTTACTTTTCCTCTATTTTCTATCACTTCTATACTCATTCTCTCCTATATATTGCAAGCAATGAGAGGGGCCAGGGCATCATTATTATCGAGATTTTTGAGAGTAGAATTGTTGATCATGCCTTGTACCTTCCATTTCTTCCATTATTCTTTAGTTGAGAGTTTTTGATCAAGAGCTAGCATCAAGTACTTGTGACGGTTGGATTCTGCCTTGCAACATTGTGATTATACCCATCCCATCTTGCAAAGGAGGAATTGTACATCTTGGCTTCCCCAAGATCTTGGAGAGTTATTGGTGTGGTTAGATCTGTCAAGGACATTGTTCATCCTACAACCATTGGTAATAATGGAATTCAAGCACTTCCTTGGCGATTATCTCTTGTTTTTGTTTGTGTAACTACTTCTCTTCTTTAGGCTTTTGTTTGTGATTTATTCTATTGATAGAATTTAAGCGGTAGGATTTGGGTTTTATAATTCTTGCTACACGCTTTTTCTTCGTTCATATTTTGACTCCGTAAAAGCACTGATCAACTCTGTCAAGCTATTAATTTACTTATAAAAAATGAAAAAAACTATTTATTTACCTCATCTTAGTGCATATTAGGCATTCTGGGCATATAAACTAGGCATTTTAGGTCACTTTTATTCAATATTCTGTGAAGTTACAGCAAGATTTGTTGCTGTTTTCTCATTTTTTCATCCTGAAAGAGGAAATTATATGTCTTTCTTGATTTGTGTGCATTAGGAATGCATAATATAAATACATTAAAAACAACATTTAGGTTGCAGTTGGAGTTGAAAAACAGTCAAAATAGTTCGGTGTTCCTTCTGTTTATTCTACATTTAACTATGCATTTACCTTGTATTTTGCATTGGGATGCATTAGTTTTTAGAATTCACAGTGCAAATACAGTAAATTACAGGTTGCCGTAATTTTTATTTTGCATCATAAATTAGTGTATTTCAGTATATATTTGCTTTGGGATTCATGGCCATAGTTAACATAAAATTCTGTATCATTTTCTGTTCACCATTTTAGCATTTTAGACAAAGTTTTGCCTGCTGTTATTTGGATTTAATCACAGATTTTAGACATTCCAACAAGCTTTTATTATGAGTTTTGGTGTTACTGCTGATTCTTTGACTTACAGTTGACTCCTAGAATCATTTAGGGATAGCCCCTGAAGTGAGAAACCACGAACTCCAAAGTGAGTGAGGTCAAGCAAGTTGACAGTGGCTTGATTTCTTATGTTATCTGGATGCCCTTAGGTTTTGAGGAAGTGGGAATTTCCGGTTGATAACAATTTGGTGTCATTGTGAAGGAGCTCAGTCAGACTTTCCAATTTGTAGTACATCTACACGTACGGAGGTGAGCAGTATATAATTGTTTATCAGAAGGAGAACTCCGTTGCCTGAACGTCTTGGGCCACATTTTTCTCCTGAAGATGAGCCCTACTGTGCGGCTCGAAACATCGAGACAAAAATTCTGGAAATGCAGTTCTTCTTCTGATAAATAAATCTTTCTGCGTACTAATTACAAACAGTATATAATTGTATTTTTATATCTCACTTCGATTCCACCATGATAGGCACTAACTAGACATATGAAGCAGAAGTTCTGGTAAGATAAGATAAAATAAGATTAGATTATTTTATTAATACTAATACTAATACTAATGTTCACTGATAGTTCTTTGACTCCTGAGTTTACTAGAGTGATAAAAAGGCTTTACCCCACCAGATGATGCTGAGGAAGATCCTAGTAGTACAAGTGTGAGTTCACTTGTCCATAAATTTGGAAGTCATTGTTTGGAAAAATGGAAGAAAAAAATATAGAGTAATAAAATGTCTAGACTTTATAGAGATCAATCTACTTATCAGCCTAAGACTTGATTCAGGCTTCTGCATTAGAAATTACCAGCCTGGTCCTGAGAGTCTCTTAGAATGTTCAGAATCTTCCCCATATTCAGTTGTAGCTAC
Source organism: Pseudotsuga menziesii (assembly GCA_001517045.1). NCBI lineage: Eukaryota > Viridiplantae > Streptophyta > Pinopsida > Pinales > Pinaceae > Pseudotsuga > Pseudotsuga menziesii. The sequence continues at coordinate 354,409 of LPNX010333297.1, read as the reverse complement.
CTGAAGCTTAACACCTGAATTTTGTGCCATAATGGGTGGCTCCATAGTGATTTTCAACCCGGAAGAGGCTTGGAAAAGTTGAACTTTCTTATCAACTATGACATCTCTATGAAATCTCAATTGATTGGTTTCTACGTCAATCAACCAATAAGTTTTATGGCTGTTGCTGTACCCTGTGATCATCATTTTTTTGCTCTTAGGATCAAACTCAGTTTTCTTCTCATTTAGAATCCAAGCATAGGTAATCGGGCCAAAAATCTAAAGATGATCTACCCTGTACTTCGTCCTAGATCATGCTTCCTCTGGGTTTTCTGCTTCATCCCCATCATTGAAGATCTATTCAGAGATAGATATATTACTGTGAACACTGGCTCAATCGAAAACCTGTCATGGACAAACTTGTTTTGTATCATACATTTGGCCATCTCTCTAGTTGTGTGGTTTCACCTCTCAACCACTCCATTCTGTTATGGAGTGTAGGGTGTAGTGTACTATCTTTTGATCCCGTGTTTAGCACAAAAGTTATTGAATTCTTTAGAGTATATTTCTCTGCCATGATTAGACATAAGAGTGGTTATATGACATTCATACTTTTTTTCTACTAATGCTAGGAAATTTTGAAATTCATTAAACACTTCAGATATTAACTTCAAAAAGAACACCCACATCTTTCTACTATAGTCATCAACAAATAGAAGGAAATCCCTGGCACCTGTGACTAATGCTGTGTTCATTGATGTCTGCATGAACCAATTGAGGGATTTTGTTCTCTCTCCAAGCTTGTCCTTCTTCAAATGGTGATTTGTGTTGCTTCTTTGCCTAGTAAGCTCTGCACACACCCTGAATCTTTTGGTTGATACCAGGTCCATCTATCGGATTCACTCGAGGCAACTAAGAGTGGTAGGTCAAGTTGAGGTGTCCATACCGCAGATGCCAAAGTGGATTGTGTCTGATGCATTCTTGGTTGCCAATGCATGCTCCTTGACCTCCCATGTCAACTAATATGAAGAGTCCATGATCCTTCACAGTTCACACCAAGACCAATGTTTTTCTTGGTCTCCTTGTCAACTAGGTAGCATTTGTGATTGCTAAAGTTGACAGCTAGTTGGGGGCAGTGTCTCATAATTTGACTTATTGATTGTGGATTAAGCTCCATATCTGGCACACGGTACACATTAAGGAAAATCAATATTTTCCCTCTTAAGGAAATTGGCACATCTCCTTTGCCAACAATTGTGTACTATTCCCCACCACCGAAGATCAGTGAATCTTTAGAGGAACTAGTAATGTACTCTGTGAACAAATCCTGTATGTTGGTAAAATGGCGTGATGCACCTGAGTAGATGTACCAAGCAGATGACTTATGCTCATCTGCTAGCTACCTTGCCATGAATGCATAGAGGGCTGACTCCTCCTCTACATGTTCTGTGACAATAGCCTTCTATTGAGGCCCTCCTTGGTTGGTTTTCTGTTAAAGCCAACCTCTTTCTACAAAACTTTTTCATATGGCTGGCCTTTCTGCAGTAGTGACAAATGATGTTCTTTTGACTGCCGATGCTTCTTCTTTGCCACCTTGACCTTTCTTCTTTGCCCATTTACCTTTGCTCTTGACATTGGTGGCAAAGGCATGTTCTAAACCTTTTGTCTCACTGCTGCTACCAAATTGTTTCTTCCGTTTGCACTGCTATAAGAGCTTATTGCATAGCTCATCAAACTTTAGTTCAACACTTGTATAGGTGATGTTTAGGGTTTCAATAAAGTGCTCATAAGCACATGGTAAGCTTTTCAACATGATTACCGCCATTTTTTCTTCTTCCATTTGTCGGTCGATGACTGCCAATTGTTCTCAGATATCCTAGATCTTGAGTAAGTTCTCCCATAATGCTGCACTCTTATCCCTCATGATTGAGAACAACATATTCTTCAGTAAAAGGGCTCTGCTCTTGTTGAAGTCTCAAGCAGATCTTTGAAATGCATCTAAATTCTTGCTGAAGTCTTCCCTTTTTGAACCTCAGGAAGCATTGCATCTATCATCAACATCTTAAGCAACATTACTGCTTTTCTGTTTCACTTATCAAACTTATCCTGGTCTCTACCTGCAATTATTGGATAAGTATCTTACCTAGGACAATATCATCCAAGCAGCTGTACTAAAATATTCCCAACATACATTGTTTCCATGTATGGTAGTTCTTGCCAGAGAACGCTTGGCTGGCTTCCAACATGACGTTGGATAAAGAGGCCATAGACATAAGTCACAAATGCATAGAAATATACCGAAACGGAGTAAAATGCCGAATAATCCCAGTAAGAGCACTTGGATATTGGCTCTAAACCCCTGCAGAAGCCACGTATCACTGAAAAACATGTCGATTTCTGATAAATCTGCCCACAAGCAGCCCAAAAATACACATTGTTACAAGTCTACTAAAAACAGCCCAATAAACCTCAGATTTTATCTCAAACCAGCACTAAAACAATTGGTTTCACTAGAATTTCACAGGAAGATTTTATTGGCTGCTGTTGCTGTTGCATACAGATCCATACACGCACAAATTTAGTGGTTGGTGTTCCTTTGGCCAACCATCTATTACACCAAATGTTGATCCTTTCTTCCACTTTTTGGTAATTCCATATCCAATCCTGGTAACCATAATCATTCCATTTAGTCATAAACACCAGGTATTTGAAACTTTTATTAAATTTAAATCTTTGGAAAAAAAATCTTGTTATTGTTTTATTGTTCTTGCAGGACTCTTTTGAAAGAAATATCAGATTTCCGAGCATTATTTCCATCCTAAGTACCTTTGTTATATAAATCCAGTATCTCCTTAAACTTGAGAGCTTCCCTCATATAGTGCCATTTCCAAACAACAACACATCATCAACAAACGACAAATGTGATAGCTAAATTTGTTTATCTTTATGCTTTTAATTGCGTGTATCCTTACATACTCCATAAATGTTCTACTCGTACCCTCTGCTACTATTAAGGAACGATAGTGGAGACAGAAATTAAGGGGAAAAACAAAAGAAAATTCCTCTCTCCACTCTATCCCCAACCATAAAACAAACAAATTTTACATATTTGGTGTCTAATGGTTTGGGTTTACAAGTCACCTGACACGGGGACAAGGGACACGAAAATACGAGTGTTCGACACAGACACAGTGACCCCCAGAATCAGGACACGTTTTATATATATATATATATATATATATATTAAAAATATAGACATATAGATCCAATTTTTTTTTAGAAACTGGAACATTTACAAATATTCAATAGAAATTAGAATCAATACACATTACAGATTCACAAATCACAATGAGACACATAGATGATAGCTCAAGATGTCGGATCATTGAGTCATCAAAATCAAAATGTATCACATAGATGTTGGAATGCCAATGGCAACTAGTAAATAGTAAATACAAAGAGGGGTAGATCATAGATGAGATCAAGATGGAAGAATCTCATCTATCAATAGTCCTCCTCCATGCCTTCATCGACAAACTCATCACTGCCTTCTTCTTCCTTCTTCTCCTCTTCCTCTCTTTCCATTTGACGATTTGCATCTCTTGGTGTGAAGGATGACCCCTCCATAGGATCACCATCATCAAAAGTGACCGGCTCTAGCACTGGATCATTAAGATCCATGTTGGCTAATGCCAACTTAGTACTGTTGTCCAAACCCATATCATCAGGAAAGACATACCACATCTTTGTTTGCCCCTTCACTAACTCCTCTCTCTTCCTGTAAATAAGACGAAGGTTGGAGTGCACATACACCATTGTCTCTGCCCTGGACTGCTCAAGCTTTCTCTTCTTCAAACTGTGCAAGTTCCCATATGTGTTCCAATTCCTCTCATAACAAGAGAATGAAGTAACTTGAGACATGACCCTCAAGGCTATCTTCTGTAGAATAGGGCATGTTGCCTCATCAGTTTCCCACCAAACATACGGTTTCTTAACCCCCTGTCTCTGAGCACCTCATAGCCTCCAAATCTCCCACTAGCAGTGGAAAACTCTACAAATCCCTCCTCCACCTCATCAAGTATGTCTCTTCCTGAAGTAGTCGTCTAAATTCTATCTTCCTCCCCTGTGAAATCTCTCCATCCATGTGAGGAGGGACTCCATGTGAGGGCCTCGACCCACCATTGAGCCAGTCATGACTGTAGAACTTGAGGTTCAATGAGTGGGCCAAGCAATGCAAAGGTGTGCAAATCTTTTCCCACCAGGAGATAAGAATATCATGTATGGTCGACCATAAGTTCTTTGTCGATGTCTCATACTCGACACACTCATTCTCCATAAAAATGGTCCTCATGGACTCAATCATGGAATCCCACCCATCATAAACATCTCTGCCAGGATGGGTTGGTTTGTGTCTGCAAACCACAACAAAGAAATGACCGAATCCATGATCTTAATGGAAAGATCTATCTTGTCCCACAAACCATCATCTAACACTAAGTCCTTTACCTTTTTTGAAGCAATCTTATCCGTTTTTCTCCGAAAGGACCAAAACTCTGAAATAACCATGGATGCAAGAGTGGTTTTGACCTCCCTTAACCCCTTGAGCATGATGAATGAAGAAGCAAACTAAGTATCTGCAATCTTCAACAATTAAAGATGTGTGTACTCTTTGTAGATAATTGGGCATTGGTGTGGTTTTGTACAAAGTTACCGATATGGCGTGCATCCTTAATGAGGTTGCCAATCCATGTCACATCTGAAGCAATAGATTTCAGTGCTAAATTCAAAGAATGAACAACGCAAGGTATCCAAAATAATTGTAAGATTAATAAAAGCAAGTATAAATGAGTCTAGACTCTTCTACAACTAACACCTCAAATGAAAATCTAAAAATTGACCTTTCCCCTAGGGCCTAGATGAATCTTGTGTTAAATTCAAAGAATGAGCAAATTAACAATGCAAGGTGTCCAAAATGAAAATACCTGTGGATATTTAGCTTCAACAATCATGCCATCAGCCTTGTAATCAGGTGCATTGTCTGTGATGATTTGTACACAAGAATCAACACCTATGTCTTCAATGACTTTGATGAACAACTCACCCATATTTTGTGCATCCTTGTATTTCCCAAGAGCATCCACCACTTTTAAAAACACCGATCCATTTTGGAAAGACACCATGAAATTGATGAGTGGACGGCGTGCTGTATCCGTCCTTCCATTAGAAACAATACTGACACCGACTGAGAACCCTTCTGATCTAATTGGATCAAGAATTTTATCCACCTCCTTCTTTACCGTAACCAACAATGTGGTTCTAAGCTTCTTTGAACCAAGAGGCACATAACCAGTTGGAGCTCGTTCAATTAGATTTCGACACATCTCAATGAACAATGGTGACCGTGCATCATTGAATGAAATGAAGTTGAGGTAGAAAAATAATGAAATGGTAAGGTCCACCTCTTCTTGTGCCTTTTGTTGGAAAATCATGTCCATTGGACCACTTGTAGTTGGCCTCTTTCTTGTTGGATATGTATCAACCTCACTCCCATATCTGCTAGGTGGAGGCCTAGTGCTAGAGGGTTTCCTCAAGAATGGAAGAGGATCCTCATTCTTTTCTGTCTTGCTTGCTACTGCCACCTTTCCTAACCCACCTTGCCAGCTAAGCCTTAGAACTATATATATGCATTTGGATCCTTTTGGATTATTTGAGACTTTGTGTCTCTTGTTTGTGATGGTTCTACATACTGTTTGACAGGGCTGTTACATTGTGCTGTCCACGCTTGTCTTCTTGTTCACAAATGTGCCTGCTTGCTCTAAAAATCGTGGCTTAGTCAAGCTTTCTCTTTTGTTACTTGTATGAGAAAATGTTGTTTTTCACCTTCTTTGTCAACAATATTTGTAGATTTTCAACTGGATCTGGGCTATATGCCCTTCATTCCTTTTGTTGTGTTGCTTCTATGTGCAAAAACATAAGATATTGCCTTAATGTTTTCATTTGTATTCTAATCTTTACTCATGGAATCCACCTTGAGTTGTGTTAACAGATTGTTTACTGTCTTCAGATGTTGCTTGGTTTCTTCTAGTACTAACATAAGGTAACAAGATTGATGTTGCTAAGAGATGATCTTGAGACTGAAAATTTATATTTGGCAACTTTTCATTTCTTTCACTTTTAATGTTTTTATTTCTTTGGACATTGACTTAGGGACTTAAATAAATTTCTATGCACTTTTTTTATTAATATAAAATGATTACTATTGCTAGAGTTAGAACTAATTTCATATTATTGTTGTTTGAGTACTTGTTGCTGCTATACACTTTGTTGTTTGCAAAAGGTTTGTTAGTGTCAGCTGCTGGTAACTTGCACGTTGTTTATGGTAAATGGTAAGTATAAGGGACCTCCTCGAAATGCGTGCAACAAGTACAATACAACCCAACTGAATAAATTTCTTGGGATGCGTGCCCAGCTACTTGGGATTTGTGCCCACCTGAGAAAAAAATCTCTCCTTGGAATTTGTGCCTACTTGAGAAAAAGAACAGCTACCTCTCTCTTTGAAAATTAACCTAGCCAAAATGCTCACTCTTGGAAAATGCTTTCCTTGCCTTGCACACTACCCTAGGCTCTCTCTTATAACTTGAAAGTGACTTTTCACTTTTCCCAATTTCTAAATCCAAAGGCCAAGATTTAATCTTGCCTTTACATGATCAATGGTTGACAAACTTTCCCTCCAAAATCAGTTACTTTTGATTTTAATAAAGTCACCATTTACTTTATGAAATAAGTGCACTTTATTTCATAAAGTCACTTTATAAAATTAAAACAAGGGAATACTTTATAAAATGTCCCATTACATAAGAGTCGCTTTAAAACTTTATAAAACACTATTACAAAGTAAAGTAGCCTAGCTAGTGCATGGTCACTTTCGCATACAAGACAGATACTTGCGGAGTGCCTCTAGAGCTAAATAGCTAACACTCCCTCTTAGTGAGGGAGGTACTTACTGCCATCATCATCAGGTTTTGTCCTCAAATCCATCACACTGTTTGTAGTAGGAGCTCCCTCTGAACTTGGAACTAACGCTACTATCTGCACTGAACTTGAATCTTAAGATAACCTCCTTGCAGCCACCCTGAACCCTGAGCTTCTAGGAGAATCCACTCTCCTATCTTGAGCATTGGTTCGGTGATACTGGTTGAGCCTCTTACCAATACTCAGAAGAGACTCCCTTTCTTCCATTGGAACTCGAGACTATACCCTTGGCGCCACTACAGCCTCAGGAGCCTCCTGCTCTTCGTTTGACTCATCAATCGTGGGCTGTGCACTGAACTTGTACAATTCACTGAGCCGATCACCAATCAACTGTGGATCAATCAGTTCCGTTCTCTCCGAGTATATATATAAACATGTCCCAGATCATCTCTATCTGGAAATATGTAAACATGTCCCCTCAGGAACAATGTCGAATACCTTGCATCCTCCAAGTCTAAGACCGAGAGCAAGTTAACCCTCATCCATGGAACAAAAGAGAACCCGATCCAGCTCGATGTATCCTCCATGCTTAAGCTGGAATCTGACATTTCCAATTCCTCGCACTACAGCTGCATGTCCCTCTTTTGACTGAACAAACCAGTCATGACCAGTCATATGAATGATACTGAATATATCATATTTCGGTCATATGACGAGAGGTTCTATTGTCAATATACAAACTACCATTCTGAACAACTCCATTGCTCTTGGCACTAGAAATAAGGGAGAACAACGAGAACTCCTTCTTGAATCTTCTTGCAAAGTCCTCTACTTCTGCTGAAGCTACAACAATCGTATCCTCCTCCTCCTCCTCCTCCTTCTTCTCAGAACACTGAGAAGCAAAGTTGCCATGCTGGTTGCAAGCAAAACACCGAACTTTGCTCAAATCTTTCTTGGACTTCTTCTTGCTCTTAGTAGAAAGAGCAACATTCTCTTCATCAACTGTATTCTGTTGACCTATGGAAGTGGAGCTAGATCTCAGCTCCTCCTGAGTGAAGTCATCCCAAAGTCTAGCCCATGAAGGCAAATTCTCTCTGGTCACAACTGCACGCACAAAGTCATGCCAATGTTGAGAGAAACCATTCAAGGAAACTCTCACCATCACTGCATCATCCACCTTCTCGCTAACAACACCCAACTCATCACGAACTTGAGAAATCCGAGTCAGGTAAGAAGTCGTTCTTGGTCATTTTGGTGTCTCTTAGTTTTTTCCTTAGAACCATCTTCCGGTTCTCATTTGAACTCTCGTATAAGCTAGTCAAGGCATCGCACATCTTAAATGCACGATCCTTACATGAGGTGTGTGGGATAACATGGTCCTTTACCATATCAAGGATGATCTGCTTGGCCTTGATGTCCGTTTTATTAAAGGCTGCTAGTGCTAGTGCATCAGTGGAAGCAAGAACTTGAATTGGATTCGCCTGCGTGCTATGCACCACTTCATCCCACAGTTCATTCTCCTCCAAAATAAGCACTATCCTAGCTTTCCAAGGAACAAAATTCCCAGCTCCATCCAATCTATCCTCCAACCTCAAACTGGTATCCATCTCAGATAATAAAAAAGTAATCCACCAAAACAACAAGAGTTTCATTCTTCGCACCACCTGCAAATCACATGCAAATAAGGTTTTCCAATACACAAGTTGTTAAAAAAATCAGTAGTAACCCTTGCCCAACAACTAAACAATACTGCTGCACCCACAATCAACTGTTATTACAAAGCCTCAACTCTGAGACCATGTAGAAATTTGAAAAAAAAATTAGACTTTTGTCAAACAATTAGCTTAATCCAGATTTCAGACTTTAAACCGTGATTACGTAAAAATACGTCACATGCATAAAACCCAACAACCATGAAGCTAAGACACTGAAAAACTAAGTCTGTTGCAGTGGAAAACTAACATAAAACAACAGACTGATAAACCCATTAAACAACAGTAATTTTGGTCAATATGACCATGGAAAAACCCTCTCTGGGGAAAATCAGTCCAAGAGAATTTTATTTCAGCATTTATCAGACAGAAATATATATTTACAGCATTATTTAATTCAGGATTTATCCATTGTACCAACACCTTGGGAAATGTGCAACTCCTAGATTTGCGTGCCCAACTAGTAGTACGGCCTGCACGTCCTCCACCACAGCAACCCTCCTTGAAACTTGTGTCTAGCTCATTGAAATTCATGCCCAGACATTCCGTACATTGTACCACCGCCTCGAAGTGCATGCAACAAGTACAATACAACCCATCAGTCTGTATAGTATGACCCAGTTGAATAAAGTTCTTGGGATGCGTGCCTAGCTCATTGGGATTCGTGCCCACTTGAGAGAAAAATCTCTCCTTGGGTTTTGTGCCCACTTAAAAAAAAACAACTCCCTCTCTCTGAAAATTAATCTAGCCAAAATGCTCACACTACCCTAGGCTCTCTCTTATAACTTGAACGTGACGTTTCACCTTCCCCAATCCCAAAATCGAAAGGCCAAGATTTAATCTTTCCTTTACATGATCAATGGTTGAGAAACTTTCCCTCCAAAATCAGTTACTTTTAATTTTAATACAGTCACCATTTACTTTATTAAAGAAGTGCACATTATCTGATAAAGTCACTTTATAAATTAAAACAAGGGAATACTTTATAAAAAGTCCCATTACATAAGAGTCACTTTAAAACTTTATAAAACACTATTACAAAGTAAAGTAGCCTAGCTAGTGCATGGTCACTTCCGCATACAAGACAAAAACATGCGGAGTGCCTCCAGAGCTAAATAGCTAACACATATACTACAAGATATACAATAAATTTTCCAATTTGCTTTACAAACAGTGTTGCAACATCAATATTAAAGTGTTTGAATTAATTTTAGAAATGCTCAGTTAGCTTTTCATACCATGTGCGAGGTGCTTGTTTTAGGCCATACAATGACTTGATGAGTTTGCATACCTTCTGTTCTTGTCCCTTTACAACAAAGCCTTCTGGTCAAGACATGAAGACATTTTCTTTCAAGTCTCCATTCAAGAAAGTAGTCTTCACATCCATTTGATGAACTTTCCACCCATGTTGTGCAACCAAATACAGTAATAGAGGGAAGTTGGTAGCCCATTTTGCTATGGGGGAGAAAGTCTCCTCATAGTCAATGCCTTCTTTCTGTGCAAAACCTTTTTCCAGAAGCCTTGCCTTATGCATGTCAAGTGAGCCATCTGATTTGTACTTGTTCTTGTAGACCCACTTGCAGCTAATTGGCTTGGTTCCAAATGGAGGGTCCACTAACTTCCACCTCCCATTCTTGATGAGAGCATCACATTCATTTTGCATGGCTTCTTTCCACTCATCATGAGCAATAACTTCTTCAAAGGAAGTTGGTTCAAGATTAGCAGATAAATTCAATTTACAATCATATGAAACATCCATATCTTCTACATTACCTAAACTGGAGTTGTCTACATCTTGTCCATCTTCTTGCCTTGTCAAAATTTTGGTTCATATTTTTCGACTTAATTAGGATGGACACTTTCAAGTGTCTTTTTGACCCACTTTGGAACTTTCCATGATGGGTCTAGGTTGCTTAGATGTTGTTTGGTGAAGTGGAAGGAACTTCTTTACAAGGGGGAGATGGTGCTGCAAAATGAGATTCCAAAGATTGATGCAGGATAGGGATGCCGCCTTTCTAGATGTGGAATATCATTATCAACTTCATGAAATGTCCTTACATGGGTAAATTTATCTAGATGATCAAGCCGCCTTTCAATAGTCTTGTCATTTTTATTCATTTCAAGAAAAATAACATCTCTCAAAAGTTTAAACTTTTTGTTTACCTCATTGTAAAGACAGTATGCCTTGGTGGTGTTTGAGTACTCTAGGAATATGCACTTTCGATTCCTTGCATCGAGCTTGTTTCTTTGTTCCCTTAGAATTAAGCCATAATAGGTGGAAGCAAAGACCCTGAGATGCCTCACAAAAGGAGTGGCCAAACCATATTTCATATGGAGTCTTATTTCCAAGAGCACGAGTTGGACCTTTGTTTTTCAAATAAACTGCTCATAGAACTGCATCAGCCCAAAACATCCACTTTACATTCTTGAAAAATAGCATGGAACGTACCATATTCAAGACTGTCGTGTTCATTCTTTCTATCACACCATTTTGTTGAAGATTGTATGGAACAATGGTTTGATGCCTAGTCCCATGTTGTCTAAGATAGGCTTTAAATTCATTTGATGTGTATTCTTCTCCATTATCATACCTGGAAGTTTTTAAATGTTTCAAGGGCTTGAGATTTATCGTTCATCAAATACACCCAACACATCCTGGTGTAATCATCAATAAAAGTCATGATATATTTGTTACCATTTGTAAAAACAAGCATGGAGCCACACAAGTCAGAGTATATGAACTTTAATTTTCTACATGCTTTGAAATTTGAATCATGAAAGCTTATTACTATGTTTGCCAATTATACAAGCATCACCTTGTTTCAACTTCTTTGAAATGGTGGGAAAACCAGTTACACCGTTCTTCGACAATCTGAGACTATCATAAATGATGTGCCCATATCTAGCATGCCACAATAGACTGGAGGACAATGTACCTTTATCATGGCGAGAGAGGTGTGCTTTTCAACTTCAACAGTTTCTCATTTTCATATCCGGTCATGATGACTTGGTTGTCAAAGGATCTCCTTATGCCAACTTCTCCATCGAACATGTGAATGGAATGGCCTTGCTGTTGAGTCTATACAAGAGACATCAAGTTTCTTTACAGCTCTAAAAGATAGAGAACATTATGCAACAGAAAGTCAGGGAACCTAGGCAATTTGCATCTGATGGTGCCAATTCTCTTTGGTTTGAGGCTAGACTTATCTGCAATGAATTCAGATGTCATGAATTCAGAATTCAAAGAGCAATATAAGTCATGAATTTTTTCAGTTTTGGCAAAGTCAACAATTCTAACAGTGATAATCAATAACCAACTTGAAGCCCATCAGGGCACAATCATTGTAGGAACGGTGCAGTCCTTTCCTTCATTTCATATGCACTACAAAACACTGCATATGGCAGATATTGTTGTTAACCTGCCATATATGTATCTTCAATCCTCAACAGTCTCAAGTGTAGAAGATCTTTACGGAAATACGAGTGTAAATTGCTAAACAGCTAAACAATATCTTATAGTGCCAGCCTACAGAAAAAAATTAGGGCACTCAATAGCTAAGCCCGTCTCAAATCGATGCAGTCACAAATTGACCTCACAAATCGATGCAGTCTCATGTCAACCACACATAATAGCTAAGCCCATAGTCCATGGTTTATGGAAAATAATTACGAAGTTGTCATTTTCATGGTTGCAAAACCAGAGATAGACCTATTCTAGTACTGTTATCAAGAGCTACCACGTGTGGGCTACCACAGGGAAATATGGTTTAAACACAGTGTAAACAAACCATGCGATATACCATTTAAAAATGAAATGTAAACAGATCACATGATATAGCCAAATCCTAACCCCTAGTCGCATACAGAAACAGATGAGCATGCAGAGGCGTATATGATGGATACCAGATGCATGCAGACTAGATAAAAATGACAGAGATATACCAGAACGATGCTCTCAAACGTATCATGAATACAATGCAAGCAATGAAAAATGCTTAACTGATGTCACAAAAGGTAGACTGAGGATGTAGCACTAGACTGAGGAGTTGGCAGTGCCAGGAGGCAGGCTGGAGCAGACTGGAGGACTGGAGTTATGGCAAAAACCAGGGCTTTGATACCAATTGACAGGCCTGAGATTGTAAATTTTCCTTTAAAGTTCAATCTAGGGCTAAACATTATATTTATTTTGTTGCTGGAAAACCACACATGAACATCTTTACTTGTATTTCACCGGAATATAAAAACTGAGAAACATTCACATTGCACAACATCACATCACAATATAGACACTATTATTTTGGGTACGGGAACCCCCGGAAAAACCCAAGATGGGAAAACCGGTGCAGCAGTAAGATATGGATTTTATTATTGAGAAAATATGGAACTTTTACAACCAGCAGAATATTCACACAGCCTGGCGAATGTGAACCTCTGCAGAAACACTGGACAAGTCCAGCAACCCAGCACACCCTCAGTGTAATAGTACGGTCCCTGCGTGCGCAGCAGTACGGATCCGTACGACGCTGACATCACTGTACGAATTCCGTACGGTTGTATGGCTTCCCTCTGCTGAATTGTACGGCTGCCTCCCAGCGTGATCTGTACGACCTTCTCTCAGCCTGGAACCCTGGTGACTCTGTCGGGTAACTATTCCTCCGTCTTCTCAGTAAAATCCTCCATCTGACTTTTCTTGTCTGTCTCTATCTTGTCTGTGTGTGTCCTCTCCACCAAATCCTTTTTTAACTTTATTGGCTAAGCGAAAACCCTAACCCTCACTATGGATCTATGGATGAGATCCTTCGGTGAGAATCAATGGCCAAGATTAGATTAGCCATGACTTAAATATTTCACTTTTCACTTTATAAAAGTGATTCCATTAAAGTCAAAATCAAATTAAA